>JASAMY010000745.1:0-54016 GCA_030248085.1 Paralinhomoeus sp. GSCO2_6 | reverse complement strand
CACCACAGACTACTCAACGACCTTCAGATATCCACCACAGACTACTCAACGACCTCAGTACCCACCACAGACTACACAGAGGCCTCACATACCCACCACAGAGTACACAGAGGCCTCAGTACCCACCGCAGTCTACACAGAGGCCTCAGTACCAACCACAGACTACACAGAGGCCTCAGTACCCACCACAGACTACACAGAGGCCTCAGTACCCACCACAGACTACACAGAGGCCCTCAGTACCCACCACAGACTACACAGAGGCCTCAGTACCCACCACAGACTACACAGAGGCCTCAGTACCCACCACAGACTACACAGCGGCCTCAGTACCCACCACAGACTACTCAACGACCTCAGTACCCACCACAGACTACACAGAGGCCTCAGTATCCACCACAGACTACACAGCGGCCTCAGTATCCACCAGAGACAGTTCCAACCCAACCTTCATACGGCCCAGCTCACTGCACCCCCGACAACCACTCAAGGTTACCAAGAGCCAGAACCAACCACAACCGAAGCCAAGTACCCTGCCAGAAGTCGCTCAAGACTCGCGGCTTTAAAGGAGCCAGCAGTTGAGAGGAAGACTTTCTCTATGAAGGAGGTCTCCTCTAAGAGTTCAGACGAATCTTCAACAAGGGATCGTGATGACTGCCGTGAAGATGAGGAAGAAGACCAGAAGAAAGACAGGAAGGTCAAGGATGAGGAGCCGGAGGAGAAGAAGGCCAAAGACAGTTCCAGAGGTATGTATGGATGGTTGTAGGTTTCGCCGTGCATCAGTTTCGCATAAATGAGTCAACCATGTACAGCTTTACATGACGAATTCAGATGACACGGACCCTGAGTGCTGCCTGTGGGCCCTGAACGGGGAGTGCGACACCAACGAGTTCTGGATGAAGATCAACTGCGCCAACTCGTGCGGCACCTCTGGCTGCTCTGGTGAGTCATGCTTTCCGACTGTGTCAGTGTGAGATATCTCGCAAGAATTAATTAATGAATTGCAGTCGAAGAGGCGTACAAATGCCCCACAAAGCTGAACGTGGACTCTTGCACCACTGACGATCTCAAGCCCAAGAGAACCTCCAGCTCTTCCAAAGAAATTGTCGTCTTCAAAGAGAGAGATGGTATGTACATGGTGGTGCATGCAACAGCTTCAAGCTGTTGTCAGCCGAGTACGAGGGGCTGGGTGGGGTGGAGAAGGGTTGGTCCATCTAAGAGTGAGGAGGATCACCAGACCCATGGGGGTTGGTGTCTAGCATGAAAAATGTCTAGAAAAAAATGGGTACCTTGTTGGTCAAAAAAGGGTCTGCATAGCGCTGCTCTCCCTGGGTGTACCTCATTGTCAACCACAGAAAAAGACGCGAGACGCGCTCGCTTGACACGCTTAGGCTGCGTCAACGAGGAGATCTTCTGCAACTATTGGGCGCTGACGGACGAGTGCCGGCTAAACCGAGCTTATATGGCCAAGAACTGTAGGGCCGCCTGCAACTACTGCTGAACAAGGCAGTCAGCGTGGTCCAACAAACGTAGGGTGGCCACTAGGCAAGTGCACTACGCGCGTGCGCGTCTCGAAGGACTCAGAGCGAGTGGAACGCTCCTTGATCTGCGGTGTAGCTCGCTTTATGGTTCTTGGTGTCATTTCGGTGTCAGTTTTCCCCTCCACCAAGTGCCACGTGGAGTTAGTGCTCTGTGCCAATTGCGCTCGAGTATGAGTGTGTGTGCCATATGTCTGCGAGTACAAGCAGAGTCGGTTGGTCATCCAACATGTACACAAACGAAGTCAACGACAGTAATAACGACAGTAACGACGCATTTCGCTCGACGCTCGAACCGACTGCCGACGCTGTTTGCGGTCTGCGTTGCGTCGCTGTCTTCTTGCGCGCTGTGTAGATCCCGCTGACGCCACCCTATGGTGACGTCGTTCACGAAATGCCCCACTAATGGCCCGTCGGGATTTCGCAACACGCGATCCAGACTTCGTCTGTTGATAGGCATTGGCTGCGCCAGCTAATGCTCCGTAGTGCTGGTCAGTGAAGGAACGGCCAAGTCATCTCCCGAGTAGTGCATTAACTCCACTGCAGTGCAGGGGCAAGCAGTGCACTTCACTGCATTGCACAGCATTTCGCACTACTACACTCCACTACACTACACGGCATATTGCACGCCAAATGGCCATCCATTCGGACTGGGCAACATGCCAGCCGTCCAGCGGCAAGCCTGCAGTTTGGGAAGCCAGCCGACATGCCACCGGTGCCCACGTTGAGTGCTGGCCACGCAGCTGGACGGCCGACGCTCTGGGAGCAGACTTGTGGAGTTGCCATCAAGAGGGTTCTTCTTCGTCACCACCAGTGGGAGCTGCATGCAACCCGCCCACGACGCGGACCACCTCGTAACAGCCAACAGCGCCACCAACCAAACCCACACCGCACACAGCGCCAACCAAGGACTTACGGAATAGGATTTCGGCAAGGACACGTAACTTTTACGATTCGCTAGATGTGAGAGTCCACTCATTTGCGCAGCAATAAGACGGACCATCCGCTCATCGTTCCTTTTCGTTGTACAAGTGCGAGCTGTATACTCTGAGCGCCAAGTTCGCCTACTCAAATCTTTGTCGAAAAAAGTTGAGAAAAAACGAAACGAAAATCGCGTGCAACTTTCTGCGATGGGATTTATTCATGCATTTTGAGTTCATCAAAAAATTGTACTGCAACATCTGAATGCAACTGGAACCTAAACATGAACACGGAATGGCGAGGGTCAGGCCCGGTCAGGTCCGACCGCTCAGAATCCAGTCCTTCCAAAGTTTCTGCTCGCCTCCTGTGACTGCCGAGGAGAGTCGAGCAGCTTGACGGCGGCGTCGCGGCCGCCTGGAGCTCGGATGCAGTCGCGCAGCCAAAAGCCGTCGCTGCGCCTCCAGCCATTGGGCGGCGGCAACTCGAGACGGAGACTGTCACCAGTGAAGACCGACGGCCGCTGGCGCACGCGAACCCGAGTCGCAACCAGCGCCAGCGACGACGGACGCGACGCAGAGATACATAGCTCAGGCGAGGGCGGGCGCTCAAGAAGGAGTCGACCGAGCGCTCGACGTCGTCGTTGTCTGCGAGCAGATCGAGCGGCTTTTCCAGCTCCCACAAGGTGACGTGCAACTGAGTCAGACTGGGCACAAACTCGGCCAGATTGCCCAGAAGCTCGCCAGTGCCAGCGCCGGTCGTCCTCGAGAATGGCCACGAACAAGTGCGTGAGCAGCGGAAGCGCCCTCGGGGAACGTGCCGTCCTTGACCAGTCTCAGATGCTCCAGATTCAGACGGCGCAACTGCGCGCCGCAAAGTTGCAGCAGTCTGTCGGCACCCTGCGTGGGGTAGCAGTCGTAGGGCAGGTGCAGCTCGACTAGCGCCTGGGAGACACTGTTAGCGGGCCGCAGCAGCTCCTGGAGAACCGTGGGAGTAGCCACCGATAGAGCGCACACCGAGCGCACGCTCGAGAAGCTCCGCGCAGCCTGCAGCAACTGCTCCGTGCAGTCGTCCTCTTCGATCTCGCACGGCACGAGCAGACGCACGCCGCGCAAGCAGCCCCTGAACGAGACGCAGCAGCTGAAGCCAGTGCAGCCCGACTACGGGCAGTGTACCACTGCCACTGACAGTTCGACGAGACGCGTCCTGAGCCGGCCGAGAAAGTTGGTGAGCGCCAGCAGCGCAGATCGGGCCAGCTTCTCAGAGAAGGTGAGCCGGAGCTAGACGATGGCCAGACCTGCGGCGCACTGCACGCTGACTGACGCCTTCGAAGAGGTCCCGGATGTGTTTGTGACCGCCTAAGCGCCGGTTCTTCCGAAGGTCGCGCGAGATCGCCCACTGCCGACCGGAGCGCGACGAGGCCAGCGTCAGCCGCAGTCGCTTCTTGTTGTGTTTCTGCGTGCGTCGGCCGAAAACTTCGAAGGCAGACGGGACGGCACGGCAGGGAACTCACAAAACAGTCGACGCGGAGCGTCAGACTATCGGCCGCGACGACCCAGGGCTGCCCCGGAGGAAAGAAGCCCCACCAGCGTCGGCACACCAGTCGGCAGCGAACGATCTCGCCAAAACCCAAGTGGGAGAACACGAGCTCCAACACGTCCATTGAGGCGCTCTCACACATGTCGAGGATCTAAGGAAAGAAAACAAAAATTTTCGAAAACGAGACAAATTTTTCAGGAAATGGCATGACAGTTCCTGTTGCCGAAACTGGTTCTGAGCCAAATGTGGAGGGGGGGGGGGGGGGGGCTGGAGGTGGGGTTTGGGTTGGGGAAGGAGAGACAATAGGAACTGGAGGGTTGGGTTACACATTGGAACACTTTGTCACCAGAATGGCCTGAGAATAGGTCCTTTTTGCATGGTCCAAATGGCGTTATTTTGGTGTTTTGGCTTTTGGTCAAAACACAACGCCATTTCATCAGTACGGACGCTTTGAGAAAAGTTCGGAAAAATGTTGACTTCCGGTAGGAGTGGGGGGGGGGGGGGAGTGCAACCCAGGACCCGCCAAAAGGGTTACACGCGGGACGCGGGTTTGCTCTAGAGCGGCGGTTCTTCTTGCATCAAATATTGGGACAACACAACACGCAGACTGCTAATTTCTCACTCAAGGGAGAGTTCTCAAAACCCCAATTTGTCGAGCAAATTTACTTCTAGTTCTAGTTCCACTAGAAAGAGATCACGAATCCGTTGTCTAATGTGCTCCACCAGCTCTAGAACTTGCGGCCCCATTGCCGAGCCAGCGTCCAGTATGAGCGCATGCTCGGCGTGGACGCGCGCGTCGCCCACTCTGTTGGTTGTTGTTGGATTTGGGGCAACGCTAGGAGGCCGTCAATGGCCATATAGCATACCCATCTCCATGGCACCTTCCCGTCTCGAGCCGCATAAATAGTCAGACTTTCGAAAGAACGCCATCTGGATCTAGGGCAGCGACGGCGCGAGAAACGCCCACTCTGTAGCCTGCAACCGCACACTGTTGCCTTATTCTGCGTTCAACTCAAAGGGACTCTAATTAGGGAATGGCGAGAGTTTGGATGGGATGTAAATTGGGGGTGGGGTAAACGGCCATTTACAGGACATTGAACATTGGAATTTAAGAGGGGAAATTCCCCTGTACAGCCCAGTGGCGTAGCCAAGGGGGGGGGGGGAATGGGGGAAGCTTCCCCCCCCCCCGAAATTCTCCGAAGCTAAAATTTTTTAACTTGGTACCCTCTGTTGCAAAAGTGCCAATCTGGGCATTTTTCTCAATTTCAATGCAAATAATGATGAAAACGACACTAAAGAGCCAAATTTTCGCCTGCGGCGCATTGTTTTGCATTAAAAACCGTGAAAGTTCGTTACCCTACCCAGAAAAAATTTGCCTGCGGCGCTATTTTGAGCACGGAAATCGACCGTTTTGACAACATTGCTAACGTTTCGGTGTGAATGTAGTCAGACAAACGAGCGCAAAGCGTGTAAACAGATTGGATGAGAGTGTCAAAAACTTCCCCAGCCGAAATGGCGCAATGTCCAAAAAATTCGAAAGGTTCCCCCCTGTTGAAAAATTGAGAATTTGGCCGAAATTGGACTTTTCCCCCCGAAATCAAGTCCTGGCTACGCCACTGGTACAGCCCCTGTTCAGTAGAGCGACAGACAGTCCAATTTTTCAGGGGGGGGGGGGGGGGTTTCTTTGTTGGTTGTAGTTGTCCCTAGGTGGTGCTGCAGTTGGGTTTGGAGGGTAGTTATTCACTGGTGGTGGTGGATTTCTCTGCTGACTATAGGCATCAGGTTGAGGCTTTGGATCAGGTTGTGGTGCTGGACCATAGCCATTGCTTGGTTGAGGAGGGTTTCTTTGTTGGTTGTAGTTGTCCCTAGGTGGTGCTGCAGTTGGGTTTGGAGGGTAGTTATTCACTGGTGGTGGTGGATTTCTCTGCTGACTATAGGCATCAGGTTGAGGCTTTGGATCAGGTTGTGGTGCTGGACCATAGCCATTGCTTGGTTGAGGAGGGTTTCTTTGTTGGTTGTAGTTGTCCCTAGGTGGTGCTGCAGTTGGGTTTGGAGGGTAGTTATTCACTGGTGGTGGTGGATTTCTCTGCTGACTATAGGCATCAGGTTGTGGCTTTGGATCAGGTTGCGGTGCTGGACCATAGCCATTGCTTGGTTGAGGAGGGTTTCTTTGTTGGTTGTAGTTGTCCCTAGGTGGTGCTGCAGTTGGGTTTGGAGGGTAGTTATTCACTGGTGGTGGTGAATTTCTCTGCTGACTGTAGGCATCAGGTTGCGGCTTTGGATCAGGTTGTGGTGCTGGACCATAGCCATTGCTTGGTCGAGGAGGGCTTCTTTGCTGATTGTAGTTGTCCCGAGGTGGTGGTGCTGCTGTTGGGTTTGGAGGGTAGACATTGACTGGCGGTGGTGGGTTTCTCTTCTCGTTGTATCCATTGTTTGGCTTAGGCACATCTGGTACAGGTGGTTGACCATATGGCGAGCTGCCTGGTGACTGACCATTTCCACCACTGCTCCATGCAAAATTTCCCAGCAGATTCTGGACAGGCTGCCCAGTCACAGCTAAAAGCGATCGCACACATTGCAGACATTTGCGGGTGTTGTCCAATGAATCCATCACCTGTCAGTACGACTGCAAGAGCAGCCACTTGGAGGCAGCAGGCCCCTGCCATGGCTGCTTTCCTGAGACTCGTCACTAGGCAATAAACTTGGCACTTATTTACCACTTCACAGTGTTCTGTCGCCGTGTCACTGAGATGAACCCTGACTGACGTACGGGCGATGTCTGAGGCGCACTACATATAAAGGGAGCGCCGGATTCCGAGTAGAAACTCAAAGGTTAGGAGGTTAACAACAAAGGGCGCGCGCGCCCGCCGTCGCCTCTTGCGGTTTTTAATGGTCGGAACTGGGGCGGCGGAGAAACGCGACAGACTACCGTAGTCACTTAATAAGAGTCTATTACACCGTCTGTCTCCTTGTCATAGAGGCGCTCTTCTATTCGAGAGCTGGGCGCGTAGCGTGCAGGAACGCCGCGATGAGTGGTGCGCAGTGGCGCGTCATCATAAAACATAAATCGAATTAGCACAGAGCCCCGGGGGGCGCGGCGGGCCCAAGATGGTGAAAGGTGTCAATCCAGGAGCACGAAAGACGATTGGCCCTGTCAGTCACGGCGGAAAAATGGTCGTGTCGCGTCAGTTGAACACTTCGCCTCTGCCCCGGCGCCCCCGTCCGGAGTTGACTTTGCGTATGTGAAAAAAATTAGGGCAATCTCGCTCGTCTCCTGTCGAGATGGCCATCTCTCTGGACGCGCGGAAAAATGCAATGGCCAACCCCAAATATATAGGCTGATCCGCGCAACGCAATGCGGGGTTCAACAGACGCCACCACATACGCATAGGTGTACAGTGTACCGTCCAATTAGCCATCCACAGACAATTGGCCAGCGCACAACCTTTTGTGTATTACACACCCTCCCCTTAAAATTGACCCTTCCCACAGTATGCCCTTCTCCCCAATCACAATTGCCCCTTTGGCCGAGTCAAGTGTGGACGCGTCGAGTGCCTTTGATATGTCGGCAAGAAGCACTTGGAATATGAACAAGTACTACATACCTACGTGACACAAGTGGCAAGCATTGTAGTATATTTGTCGCATTAATCCAACGTCAACCAAAGGAAAGGGTGTTTATCGCAAACTACATCTGTGAATATATCCATATATCCTCCGAACAATTGACAGTACAAGGTGAAGGTACGTACGTACACACAGGTGCAGGGTGTCCCAGCCCAGGGTATCAATGTTGAAGAACACACTTAGCACGCATGGTTTAATCAAATTTAATGAAAACTTGGATGCATATAAAGAGGAATCCAACTTGGATTTTTTGCAAAGTTTCAGTTCGCTGCATGCATAAAATAGAAATTTGTGGTTCTATTACGTAGAAAGCCCGATTTTTATGAAGAGCCTACTGTTTTCCAATGCTTGCAGACACTTTTATCGTTTTCATTGACCTTAGAACATTGAAAGGTGGCCGAGGTTCGATTGAGTTTAGAAATGCGTATTGAAGTGGTGCAAATTTAGCATGAAACTAAGAATACTGTCGAATGAAGAAGCGAATGAGCGAATGCTGTTTCCCCAATAGCAAGGGTGCCGTGCCATCACCAGACCATTTTGAAAACAATTACCTAAGCGATTTGAGAACGCATATTTATAGAGTTGTGACGAGGTCGTGCCAATTAAAACCGCTGGCGAAGAAAGCCATGGGACATGCAATTGTCCTTGTTGCGGCGACGCGCTAAACCCGAACTAAGATACACTAGAAACTATAGAACCACCCCCTTTAACAAGATTCATATCTAGAGACCGCTTCCGCTCATTTTGCACTGTTTTTACCGGTCTAGGACAACTAGGCGCCGCCGATTAGGCGCCGGCCAACTGGGCGCCGCCCAACTAGGCGCCAGCCAAGTGGGCGCCTGCCCATCTAGGCGCCCTATAGACGGTTAAACTAGGCGCCCACTTGTTTTAGGCCGTTAATGCTTTACACCATGAGCGTCAGATCAGACTTATCTGAATGTTATTGTAGTATTATACAGGGCTTTCTTTTATATGTCCCAAATTTGTCGGCAAATAACTTGAGCTGTGGTAGGTCTTTCTGGCCGAAATTTGGAACGGTGGTAGCCAATGGTCTGCCGTTTGTTGTCCTAAGATTTCAGTAAAACCCATTATCCAGTACATGGACGCGGAGTGGCTCGTCCCCGAGCGCCGGTTATGGTTCGAGGGAGGAGGACCCTACACACGGTTCACGCACAACGCTGTCGAGAGACGGCCACCTGCACTGGCGGATCCAGGGCTGGGGGAAAGGGGGAGTTCCCCCTCCCGAAATCGGAAATCTAGGGGGGAAAAGGGGGGAAGCCTTTAGGCGGTGGGAGAAGAAACACGCCTAGTGGGCCTAGTTTTCAGCATAAAATTGCTTGTAGGTGGTCGAAAACAGCAAAATTTTCGCCTGCGGCGCCATTTATATTCGTTAATCGTCGAAAATGGACCGATTAGGTCTCCAAACCAGTGCCAAAATGGCCCAACATCCAAAAAGTTCAACAGGGTCCTCCCTTCTGCAAAATTCCTCCCCCCTCCGAAATTTTTTTCTGAATCCGCCAGTGGCCACCTGAACTAGAGCCACACACTTTGGGGCGCTAGCTCTCTCCCAATCTGCCTCCGAGATCTGTGAGTACTACCTATCCTCTAGTTGTGCGACAACATCCCCAGTGGGACAACTTCCTTCCTAGACGCCTCCTACCGTGCGGGACGTCTGTGCTGCCCATAACGCTGCATATTAACTTCATCATTTTATCGTCAACCACAGCTAGTGGCGTGAGGTGCGCTTGTCCCACAGCGGGCCACAGCGCACTCTGCGCTACTGCCGACGGACGTATAGATGTTTTCGGCAAGCCGATGGGCTGACGACGAATCAGACAACATAGAAGAAAGTAGCGAAGCGGACAACGCGAGCAACTGACGGATTGCACGCCACTTGTCATCCCATGTGATTCCCTTGTATTTGGTTACACGATCTTATCGGTGTGTATGGCGCCTAGTTAGGCCAGTCCACCCGGCGCCTATTTGGGCGGGCGCCTAGTTGGCTCATGATGGCCTGGCGCCTAGTTGGGCGGCGCCCAGTTGGCCGGCGCCTAGTCGGCGGCGCCTAGTTGTCCCATTCCCTGTTTTTACGCCTTGCGTGCTCGCGTCTCAGGTTCTACAAGGCAAAGGAGATTTCTTACGTCTTTGCACGCCTAAATTATATCTTAGTTCGGGCTTAGCGCGAAAGAGGGCCAGTATCGATTACGCGTCCCAAGGTTCGCTTAGACAAAGGTTTCAATTAACATCTCACGAATATGACGCCAACAGACTGCTGTCGTCCCGCGCCCCTTTGTGACAGTAGGCAAATGGGGCGTACCCTCAGGCGGTTTAGACGACTTGTTCTACAACTGCTGCGCGAACTGGAATCATACGGCTCTTCTTGACCACACTGGTAGCTGATAGGTAAAAGTACCGTAAACTACCGAAAAACTGTTTGAACCGTTTGAACCACCGTACTACTGTATGATAAGCGACCCTGGGCGGCCGCAGAATGTCCTCTGGAAGGTAGCGGTCATCATGTTTTACGGCATGTATTAATTGTTTGACGAGAAGACGGGAAGACCCATACAGACTGACTTCGACTTCGATTTTAACACCTCCCTTCAGAAGTCAGCAGCGCGGGATGGCCCTCGGCTTGCTGGACATGGCTCTGGTCTGCGGGGCCGTTCTGTCGACGTCAGTCTACGTCATGCTGGTCCGGGTGCTCTTCAAGCGTCGCAAGACGGAGCCGTTCTTTTCGCCCTTCTTTCGCCTGATTCAAGCGCTCGCGGTCGCCGACCTCGTGTCGCTGGCGCTGACCTACGTGGGGCACAGGCCGCCCATGTGGGGTCTGTTCATGGCCAGCGTCTACGTGCCGAACAGCGTCTGGCTCGCCAGAGCCGTCGTCGCCCTCACCGCCTGGACCATGACCACGCAGAACGTGGGCGTGACCATGATCGCAGCCAATCGAATGATGGCCATGGTGGCACCGCACAGAGAGGTGCGTTGTGTGGGTGGACACTGTGTCCCTGTCCCTACTCCAGCAGAATGTGTCACGAACTGTCCAATTAGTTTGTTGTTGTTGTTGTTGTTGTATTAGGGCCAACGCTAGGAGGCCGTCAATGTCCCGTATAGAGCATGCCCATATCCATGACGCCTTCCTGTCTAGGGCCGCGCAATTAGCCAAAGACCTCCGGAAGAACGCCATCTATGTACATATGTATGATCTAGGGCAGTCCAATTAGCACACACTGGGCTAATAATTTTGTTTTGACAATATGTGAGGCAATGATGGGCGTTGAGGCAATTGGGACGAAGAGAGAGCTATCATCGACTTCAGGGGTGCACGGAGGTGTGCATGGTTGGTTACAGGGTTTACAGTACTGTGGTATGTGTATGAACTGTATGAGATGCGATGAACGCGCCACAACTTTAGTCATGGACCGAAAGAACGGGACTCATCATACTGGTCATGTTCGCATCTGGCGTCTGGGCTCCATTTCTGGTAGTGTATCAGACGCGACCCTGGTACGCTCTTTATCCCAACTCCACCACAGCAGGCACCATTGCGTTCTCGAACCCCGTGAGTATGGATGGGATTGTCCTTGTGTGGCTTGGTCGTGTGACGCGATGCGACCAGTTCAGAGTGAAATCTTCATGCTGATGATGGGCATCCTGCTCGTAGGCGCCACGCTGTCCGCCATCTTTTACTGCGTCGCACTGCATGGCCTACTGAAGCAGAAGTTGCACATGAGCGCTGCACCACGCGCTGGACTTGCGTACGAAGTGGGTTCTTTAGGATGCAAATAATGTGTGAGGTACCTACACACATGAATGTATTTGTGACCAAATCCACCAGGTTCGTCTCATGATCTGCGGGCTGGCCATTTTTCTGTCGCAAGTCTTTCTGGCCATCATGTACGTGATCGCAGTACTCTTCCCGGCTTACCTGGCGACGTTCTACAAAGTCTGGTACGCATGGTGGGACATCGGTAGACGGGAAACGTTGCTGATATTCTAGGGTAGTAGAGAGTTGTGAGAGAACGAGGAGTGATTAAATTGGTGAGAATGTCGGAGCAATAACCCTGCGAAAACGCGAAAAGTTATGCAGCGGCAGGAATCGAACCTGCGACCCTCAGAGAGGGTGCCTGGCTTGCCGTCAAGCCGCTGCCGTCAAGTAAGGCGCTGGCCCGGCAAGCCAGGCACCCTCTCTGAGGGTCGCAGGTTCGATTCCTGCCGCTGCATACTTTTCGCGTTTTCGCAGGGTTATTGCTCCGACATTCTCACCATTCTAGGGTAGTAGCGATGGACCTTTTCTGCTACGTCAATCCCTACTCGCTGCTGGCGATGTGCAAGCCGGCGAGAAAAGCCTTTCTCGAGGCGTACAAGTGCAAGACGAAGACGGCGCCAGCAGCAGCGACAGCTGCACTCAGAGTTCGTCCGTCTCTAGCGCACGTCATGTCCGCCGCGTCCTGAAAGCAGCGGACACCCCCCCCCCCCCATCCACCCCCCCCCCCCCCTCCACCCCCCCCCCCCCCCACAGAGGCAGGCCGCTTGTTTTGCTTCAACATGATACCTACTACAAATGTATCTCTACCACAGCACCACATACGGTAGAAGGAAGCGCTCGCTGTGGAGCTTGTGGCGTGCGTGAGACGATTTCCCCTGGGTAAATCATACAAGTAGACTAGGAGATCGGCGTTGATTCGATGAGTTGTTGCTGTTGTACCTTCCCGTCACTGTGGTCTCTCTGTCGCGATTTTTGCGTTTAGAAAAAGCTAACCGCCGAATAAAGAATATGAAGTCATTAATTACCACGTATACATACAGGTGCACCAAAGTCAAAACGCTATTTCACAAGTACTGAATACTGAATAGTGTATATGCATATATATCACAAACGATGAGAAGCACCCAGAATGAGCACCAACATAATAACCGCTCGGCACAAAGCGGTGGGCCGACTGCAGCCACAGAGTTCGGGTTTGAGGTCGCCCAAGCTGCAAATACATGTACACAGTCAGCCACCCGGCACAAAAACAAGCGTGATTCTGCAATTATTGCTTTCCTTGGCTCAAAGACAGTCGAAATTTTTTCGAAGACAAAATCCACATTCTCAAATCTCAACTACCACCCGCACTAGGCCCTCTTCCAAAAACAGAGTGTTGTGCTCTCAAAAAAAAACGATCGTCAAGCAGGCTGACTGATTCGACAGAGAACGTTCGCATATGCATTCGTCGTGCACTCACGAGAATCTCTCTGCCCTGGTTAGGGTTTTGCCTCCGATGGTGACGTGGCCTGGAGAGAAGGGCTTGACGAGCCAAGACGAGTAGAACACGACGTAGTGCTGGTGGTTGGCGCTGTCGTACGCGTGCGCCCTGTAGGTGTGGTCGTGCAGCCACTGGCAGTTGCGATTGAAACAGCTATAAACGTTCACAAGAGAGCATACCGTAAGTCCTCCAATAGTGCCCATACCCTTTAGCACTATACCCTTTCAACCTCTCCTTACCCATGGGGGCACTATTGGAAGGCGCCCACTACTGTAGAGGGGGCACTACTGTAGGATTTACGGTACCTGTGACTGTGAGGTCTCCTTGAGGACTCTGCAAAGGGACATGCACGCACACACGTTTTGAATGGCTTCGTTCGCCCCCAAACCAACACGCATACATCCCCACCCACAGGCGCGAAATGCGTCTCAATGAAACAAACCATTTCCCCTGTCATTTGTCATCCCTTCTTTTGGTGATTGATACTCACAAAGAAATCTTTCCATCGTCGTCGTCGGCGATTTCAAAGGCCCGAAATGTGTATGTCGTATCCACCTTGCGCATTTCGTGCCGATGCGTGCAGCCCACGGAAAATTCCCTGCAGTACGTGCGTGCGTGCGTGCGTGCGTGCGTGCGTGCGTGCGTGCGTGCGTGCGAGCGTGCGAACGTGCGTGCGTGCGTGCGTGCGTGCGTGTGCGCGTGCGTGCGTGAATGCGTGCGTGCATGCGTGCGTGCGTGCGTGCGTGCGTGCGTGCGGGCGGGCGGGCGTGCGTGTGCTCGTGCGTGTGCGCGTGCGTGCGTGCGTGCGTGCGTGTGTTTATTCGTCGAAGCACGGTGTACGACATTACAAAGGCACAAAGGCGAAGCACAGCGAGTGAGCGAATTGGGTACACATGTGTCACAACAAACAAAGTGCAAATGTCCACAGTTAGCAAATAGGAGGGATGGAAATGCAACGCCCGCCAACTGTTTACGTTATCACGTGCGAGACATGGCTAGGTGACACCAAAAAGGTGATTTTATAACCTAACCATTTAGGAATTGGGATAAGTTTTCCTTTAGGAGTTTATGTTTAAATGTAATTATAGTTTTGGAGTTGACCGTTCCTTCCGACAAGGCATTCCAAGCAGCAATGACCCTATTCGAGAAGAAGTGCGCTCTATATTGAGTCTTGTGTTTTTGTGGACAGAGTTTAAAATTATGCCCCCTCGTTCTGCTGTCTCTATTTAAGGTAAAAAAATCTTCAAATTTATTGGAAGTTTGTTTGTGAATTATTTTATAGACATAGATTAAATCGGCATGTAGCCGCCGCAGCTCAAGGAGGGGAAGACCAATGCGCTCTCTCCGTTCATCATATGACAAGTGGCGTAGTTGCGGAATATTTCGGGTGAAAGTTCTCTGAATTGACTCCAGCTGCCTTGTGTTACCAACCATGACCGGATTCCAACACGGGGAAGCATATTCAAGACTGCTTCTAACAAACGCGCAAAATAACACTCTTAACACCTTCAAATCTCTAGTGTGAAAACAGTTTAGTATTGCGGAAGCTCTTAGACCAGCAGCCTTACTAATCTGGTTGCAATGTTCAGTAAAGCGAAGATCTTTGGAAACAGTGACGCCCAAGTCACGCATAGTTTTTACCATAGATAGCTGTGTTCCTCCTACACTGTAGTTTGTTCTTTCCTTGCGATTTATACCGAGGTGAAGGACTGAACATTTGGAAAGAGAAAGCTGGAGCTGATTTTCGTTGCACCATTGATAAATTAAATTCAGGGAGTTTTGCAGCTTGCTGCGATCGTCTGGTAATTTGGACCGAAAATACAGCTTGCAGTCATCCGCAAACAGTTTGAGCGAAACTTGGTTTGCAACAGCTGGCAGGTCGTTGATGAAAATAAGAAACAGGAGTGGACCTAGCACGCTACCTTGAGGGACTCCACTACCAACTGGTGCGCTATCAGAAAAAGTGTCATTTACTTTAACCCGTTGGGTGCGATTTGTTAGCCAGCTACTGAGCCAATTGGTAATTGAGTGCGCAATTCCATAGCACTTAAGTTTATGCAGCAACTTTGAGTGGCTAACTGTATCGAATGCTTTGGCAATATCCAAGTAAGCTATGTCAACAGGTTGTCTAGCATCCAATTCTATAGTCCAGTCATTCAGACATTCTAGAAGTTGACTAACAGTTCTATGTTTGGCCAGGAAACCATGTTGCGCAGAGCTGATTAACCCATGGGATTGCAGGTGCGCTAGGACACGTTTTTTGATAAGGCTTTCAAAAAGTCTGCAGGATGTGCTGGTGATGCTAATTGGTCTGTAATTGGAAGCGATGTTTTTGGCGCCCTTTTTAAACACGGGTGTGATGTTAGCGCACAACCAGTCGGGTGGTACTTGGGCTGTGGCCAAGGATAAGTTGAAGATTCGCATAAGTGGGTAGGCAATCGCAAGGGCCACTCGCTTTAATAAGTACTGGGGAATTCCGTCGGTCCCTGAGGAGAACTTATTGGGGAGCTTAGAGAGCGCTAGATATATGTCAAATTCCGAAAAGTTTGGAGGTAACATGCGTACATGGGTTTGTGAAGACAATTCCAATGGCTCGTTATTGTCTGTGACAAACACTGAGGAGAATTGATTGCTTAAGATGGAGGCTTTTTCAGCATCAGTGTGTCTAAGCGAGCCATCGGAGGATTTGAGGGAAGCTACTGAAGGAATTGTCTTCATGCGGCCACACACATATTTCCAAAATTCTCGACAGTTCCCACGCCTAGCCAAACCATTTTCAAACGCACATTGCTCACTAAGGATGGCTCTATTTGCTGCTTTATTAGCTGTTTTCCAGTTGTTGTAGTCTTCTAGGTTTTGTGAGGCTTTAAATTTATTGTGCAGTCTCTTCTGCTTATTAATTAGCTTTCGAACTTCTTTGGAGATGGGTTTGTTTTTTGGAGTGCACATGGGTACAAAGCGTTCAATACAGTGATGCAAAATGTTTTTGAAGTGGTTCCACATACTAACAACGTTTGTACAAGCAGCGAATAGAGCCACCCAATCTACATTGAATAAGTATTCGTTCATAGCTGTGTAATTCCCATTTACATACTTACGGTAACTGCTCACTTGTTTATTCGTGTCCAGTGATTCAATAGTTTGAAAAGTGACAGCTAGGTGGTCCGATGATAAACAAGGGGGTTCTACAGTCACAGAGTGTATAATGTGCGGTTGGTTAGATAGCACGAGGTCAAGAATGTTGTTCCCCCGCGTTGGCCGGTCAACATGTTGTTCTAACCCAGTAGAGAGGAAGTATTGGAAAACTAGTTTTTCAGCTGTGCGTGCATCTGTCCTCTGCGTGAGATTGGTCCAGTCCACGCTAGGCAAATTGAAGTCTCCCACTAGGATAGAGGGGTGGTTGACAGAGAGCGCATTGGTCAGGTACGAGATGAGAGGGGCTGAGTCGTTGGACGACGGTGGTCGATACACATTAGTAATGCGCAAGCGGGTATTCTTTAGATAGAGATCAACAGACAGAGCTTCGAACTGCGGGTGGGATTGGGCTGGGATAGAGACAGCAGAACGAATGCTTTTAGGAACTAGAATGAGACACCCCCCGCCTAGACGGCCGGAACGGTCAACTCTGTAGGTGGTATGGGAGGACTGGTTCTCTAGGAGCGCGGAGGGGAAGGTGGCGTCTAGCCACGTCTCGCATATACAGACAATGAAGTTGGCAAGCGCTGCGCGGAGATACCCATGTAAGAGATCCAGTTTCTGTCCATGCCTAAGAGACTGCGCGTTCAATACATAAAAACACAGGGGGGAGTTGTTGGGTCTTTGGGGGAAGGGGTGGAGAGAGGGGGGAGAAGCCGCCTGGGTGCGTGGCATGGAGGACGCGCGTCTATAATCGGCAGGGGGTATGGGTAGTGGGCCTGGGGCGGACGGGAGAGGAGTGGTGTCCATGAGCGAAGAGACACGCGCTACGTTTACGCTCTTCCTACCTACCTGCACCGCACACTGGGCATTACGTAGCGGAGCGCTTCTAGGCTGCGCACCTACTGCAGTTGAACAGAGGCCGTAGCCGCACGCATGAATAGGAAGAGTACGCCTCGCTGCAGGACTGCGAAACGCGTTCAGTTTAACGGCTCCCGGACAGCCAAACGCGCGCGCATCTGGTCTCGGTCCGCGCGCAGCATGATCTCACTACGGTATATGACGACATCCTCACCGTTTTGGATGCGGCGGTGACGCTCCTTGTTCAGCGCCGCGTTCTGCTGCAGCTCCAGCGGAGTCAGGTCGGGACGCACGTAGAACGGCGGCTGCGTCTGGCCGGCTTGCAGGCGGTCGATCAGCAGAGGGCGCAGGCCGCAGTGCGTGTGTGTGTGCGTGCGTGCGTGCGTGCGTGCGTGGGTGCGTGCGTGCGTGCGAGCGTGCGAACGTGCGTGAATGCGTGCGTGCGTGCGTGTGCGCGTGCGTGCGTGCGCGAGCGGGCGTGAATGCGTGAGTGCATGCGTGCGTGAGAGCGTGCGCGCGGGCGGGCGTGCGTGTGCTCGTGCGTGCGCGCGTGCGGGCGTGCGTGTGTGTGTGCGTGCGTGCGTGCGTGCGTGCGTGCGTGCGTGCGTGCGTGCGTGGGTTCGTGCGTGCGTGCGTGCGCGCGTGCGTGAATGCGTGCGTGCATGCGTGCGTGCGTGCGTGCGTGCGGGCGGGCGTGCGTGTGCGCGTGCGTGCGTGCGTGCGTGCGTGTGTGCGTGCGTGCGTGCGTGCGTGCGTGCGTGCGTGCGTGCGTGCGTGCGAGCGTGCGAACGTGCGTGCGTGCGTGCGTGCGTGTGCGCGTGCGTGCGTGAATGCGTGCGTGCATGCGTGCGTGCGTGCGTGCGTGCGGCCGGGCGGGCGTGCGTGTGCTCGTGCGCGTGCGTGCGTGCGTGCGTGCGTGCATGCGTGCGCGCGCGCGCGCGCCCTCGATCCTTAACTGTAGTGTCCATAGACCATGATCTTTTCAGACGATTTGCTAAACCTGCCCCGTCGATCCGGTTGAATCCGGCCAGGAATTGGTTTGTAGATAAAGTCCCAACATTTGTGTGCACTCGTCACACTTATGCAGCCCGAGCCGAGCGTGGCGCAATAAATCGTCTGCGGAGGGTTGTTGGTAAAGTAGTCCGGGTCAGTGTGTACGCACGCGTCTAAAAGCATGGCATGGGGTGCGTGCGATTAGAGTGGGACTGTTATACAAATCATGTCAACGAGCGCATGCACGCACGCACGCACGCACGCACGCACGCGTACCACAGAACATTGGGGGAACTCTTCGAAAAGGGCAGGATCTCTTCAGATACAGTGTATGGAAATTCGCTCTGTTGCAGAATCCAGGTGTACATTCTAAAAGCAATGATTAAGTTAGGTAGTAAATACAGATCCGGCCAGATGTCTCTTGGTTTTGCGTCCCTGGATGCGTCCCTGGGCGCGGAACGCGCCCCAACGCTAAAGGATAGGCAAAGGGAAGGATGCAAGGACGCCTATGGAACCATGCGCTGTCCAATCGCGCGCCGCGCCTGAGAGCGCCCCAGGGGGCGGCGTGGGCAGCGCGGCGCACGCAGCGCAGTGGCGGCGGGCGCGCGCGGTCAAGAGTGGCTTGTCTAGCGCACTCATTGGTCAGTTTGCATTCATCCCCTCTGTCCCGTTAGAGCATCTTATAACGTTGGGGCGCAAAAGCGTCCCTGGCGTCCCGGGAACGCGTCCGCGGGCGCATACGCCCCTGTTCACCAAGAGACATCTGCTCGGAACTGTAGGTACTGCGGAGATCAAGATTTACCACCCAATCTTCGTGCGGTCAAAACTTCGACGGGCGGCGAAATGAGCATAGCGATTAGAAAAGAAGTGAGAAAATTAACCATTGCGTGCAGCTGTAGTTTTGGCACCGCAACTATAGCACACAGCAGCAGTGCTGCCCTGCTTGCCAGATGGCTAATTTCGTTATGCTATCGAGTTAAATGTACGTTATAGTCTTGCATGTTTGAATGTCAAGTAGTTATTAGGTCAGGTTTGCGCCGCGCATTTTCAAAATCCATTTGCTAACCTACAACAACCAGCGCATTTTGATTATGAATTGGAGAATGACAGCTTGGCAGACAGTTACATTGATGTGCATGCATACATGCAATTAACCCTATAATTAGCCCCGTTCACTTTGCCCCTATGATTACACATCTCTCTAGAGTCTAGACCACATCAGTTTATTAGCACTCCCTCTATGGTACACCCACTCCTACGGCTCGAACGAAACGATTAGCCCCCAGGGAGCTAATTATAGGGTTTACGGCATGTGCAGCCTCCTAGGTAAGTATCAGGGTGTACGCGTCAGCGTACAACCCTAATATGTGACAACTTCTTCAATGCGGTTCTTTAAATTTTCAACCGCTCATAACTCTTGATTGCCTGAACCGATTGTGACGAATGATAACTCAAAAGAACCGCCTTCTAGACCGGAATCGAATAAGCCATCCGCGTTTCGGTACTCGAGCACATTAAGACGAAATGTCCGAAAATGTTCCGAAAAAGTGGTGTTTTTTTTTCCTGTTCTGCACACACTTTTTGGGTCGCCGCTCTGGAACGCTGCTGTCGATTTTGACGAAACTTGGCGTGAACACGTGGTATATAATCGCAATTTTGTGCCCCAAGGTAAATTCGTCTAGGTGCTACGGATCTAGAGTTATGGCCGATTTGGTCATTTTTTGGGACATAGTCGTTTATTTTTGGCCAAAATGCGACAAGAGCAAAACTCGAAAAAAGCCGAGTAAACACCCAAATGTTTTTTGATTTCCGTGAACAGTTTTACGAGGCGAGTCTGGGACGCTTGCATGACATTTGAAATTCTCACTAGATATTGAGATATTGGCATCCAAAATTTCGGAAATTTCGCGCAAAAAAACTTTGTTAGCTATAGGCGCTTCAACCGTTCGTGGCAGAGCTGTGCTGTAATGACAAAAGTTAATCGTCCGGACCTGGAATAGGTCCCTTTCGACAAATGAGAGCGCTCCGATGCCCATGTCTCGGTCGGCCCTCTTCGAAAGGCCATTTTTTGAGTGTTTTGTCCCAAAAGTTTGTTAGCTATAGACGCTTCAACCGTTCGTCGTAGAGCTGTGCTGTAATGATGAAAGTTACTCGTCTGGACCTGGAATAGGTCACTTTCGAGAATGGGAGCGCTCCGATTTCCATGTTTCGCAGCTCGACCCTCTTGGCGCACCCCCATTTTGGGCAAAATTTGGATCTATGATCGTGCATTATTTTTCATTTCCTGAACGAATTCTGGCGCGTGATAGCTCAAAAGAAGCGCATTCAAAGGGGGAATCGATTAAGTCATAACACGCTTCCATACGCTTGTGCATTACCGAGAAGTTTTTGGAGATGGCAGGACCCACTTTACATACCAAAGCTTCTTGGTTCGTCGCCCACTCGCGCCTGCATCAATTGGACGGAAACCTCGCAGGCATCTATGCTCCACATCAAAAAATGAAATCGCCGGAGGGACTCTTGCTACATGCCAGCTATGGTTTACTGGGCACATTCTCCTTTTTACCATGTTCCCTAAATCAAGAGGTCGCTGGTTCGAATCCCAGTAACGCCTGCCTGTGCCTTTGCACGTGTCCCCTTGGGAAACCCATCAGCGTTGCTTTACTGCAGTGTCTCCAGTCCATTCCACATTTTTTGTCTCTTTTCTAGGTTCTTTTACCAGAATTTTGGTAATTTTTTGAGCTGCGAAAAATATTTATGGACGAATGCTCGCTACATGAAAATGCTCGCCCCTGATACATGAAAATGACACATCTGCACACCCGCACGCACGCACGCGCGCGCACGCACGCACGCACGCACGCACGCACGCACGCACGCACGCACGCACGCACGCACGCACGCACGCACGCACGCACGTACGCACGCACGCACGCACGCACGCACGCACGCACGCACGCACGCACGCACGCACAATGTGTACAGTGGTACACGCTTTTCATAAGCTTGATGGTGCAACACTGAGCATGCGTCCGTTCTGGTCTGCTGCTGTGGGTTTGTATGTTTGTGCGTGCGTGAGTTTTTGATTAATCTTTCTTTCTTTTACGAAAAAACATTGTATTAAGGAAAATTTTGCAGGTGGCTGCAAAAAAAGGAGAATATGTGACGCTCCTTTAGGCCCAGTTTGAAAAAACGCGGTATTAAAAGTAGCCACTTCATCAGATGATCAACTTCAGTTTGGACAAACCGTGTATAATCGAACCAAGCGCAGCAACACGTCACATATTCGGCGTTTGTTGTGCGAGCCATCGCACACAGCCACAACACTACCACTATCAATCCACCCTCACAAACTCTTTCATCTCTCTGACGATGCGCATCATTCATTAGGCATCGTATAGATGGACAGGGCACACAGCCAAAGATTCTGCATAAATAATTTCGCTACCCTGCCCATCTTAAATTTTTAATATGTGGCTTGCCCTTACAGTAAGTGATATGCACCATCAATTCACGACCTTGAGTACCAAGTACATTGTATACCCTACATTCAATATTCGATTCTCGTTCATCTTTGTTCCGCTTCTGTTAGCCTGTGCCTATGGACGGACGGAACTGCCATCTGTAGACGTCCAGTCAAGGACAAGGCCCGCTCTCGTCTCTGAGTCCAAGGAATGGAAGGCCTCGGTCCTCATGCAGCCTGGACTGCCTTTCCAGTGATCCAGGCGAGCACAACAAACGCCGAATATGTGACGTGTTGCTGCGCTTGGTTCGATTATACACGGTTTGTCCAAACTGAAGTTGATCATCTGATGAAGTGGCTACTTTTAATACCGCGTTTTTTCAAACTGGGCCTAAAGGAGCGTCACATATTCTCCTTTTTTTGCAGCCACCTGCAAAATTTTCCTTAATATGTATACGTGTACACATGTGTGCATGCACGGCAGAAATGTGTGCTGGCGGCTGAGTTGCTTAGCGCTGTATATTCCAAGCAAGAATAGAAAGACAAAGAGTGCTTCGGCGTAGCGTTGAGTAATTTAAAGTCGCGTTGTTGTCACAAGGCGGTAGACTTGCTACAGATGCCGCATACGCCAACAATAAACGAGAACCAACATAGTCATCGCTTGACACAAGGAGATGGGACCACTGGACCCGCAGAGGTCTGCCGAGAGGTTGTCCAGCCTTGAAGAACATGCAGTCAGTACGTACAGCACATTGTATGTACATGTCTTGCAACACTGCGCTTGACTTTTCGATCACCATTGCTCATTGCATTGCGATCCCCCCACCCCCCCCCCCCCCCCCCGCAACAAAAAAAAACGCGACTGTTTGCTCCTCCGGACTTACGAGAATCTCTCTGTCCGAGTCAGCGTTTTGTCGGCGATCGTGAGACGCCCTGGAGAAAAGGGCTTGTCAAGTCCTGGCGAGTAGAAGACTGCATAGTGCATGTGGTTGTCGTCGTCGTAGGCGTGCGCCCGGTAGCTGTGGTCGTGCAGCCACTCGCAGTTGCGATTCAAACAGCTAAACTGAAAATGCAGTAAGTGATCGGAATCATCTAACGCAGGAAAATGGACGAAACAACGCACACTCCCACAAGCCACCGGCACTCAAAAAAGCATACTTTTGTACCGTAAATCCTCCAATACAGCCCCCCCCCCTCCAATAGTGCCCCTCCTCCAATAGTGCCCCCGGGTACGGCAAGGTTGAAATAATAGAGCCCCCCCCCCTCCAATAGTGCCCCCGGGGGTAAGGGGTATGTTGTGCCATGTGCCCTTTATGGGCAAAAATATTAGGTACATGGTAGGTACATTTACATATCGTGTATACACACTACTACTAACCAATAATAGTACGTATCAGCAACTATTAGCGGTAAATCAACCATTAAATGTGGCAAAAGTGATCAAAATCATCGAAAAATCGGCAATTTTGACAGCGAAACTAGCATTACCATTCAAAATTCTTAGGTTGAAATAATAGAAGCCCCCCCCTCCAATAGTGCCCCCCCCCTCCACTAGTGCCCCCGGGTAAGGAGAGGTTGAAAAAATAGTGCCCCGGGGGCACTATTGGAGGATTTACGGTATTTGGAATTTTTGCGAAGCGTTTATTGAGGAAAAATTTGCAGGGGGCTGCAAAAAAAGGAGAATATGTGACACTCTATTGTTGAAGTCCAGTTTGAAAAGAAGTGGTATTAAGGCATATATACCCCAACTGATTTCTAGCCACTTCCGGATTGCAGCTGATCAACTCCACTTTGAACAAACCATGTATAAAATCCGAACTAAGCACAGCAACAAGTCACATATTCGGCGATTTTTGTGTTCGCTTGCAATGGAAGGAAATGCGCAGCGAAAATTGCGGCAACTGGAACTGACTGACATATGACTGATTTACATAGATTCAGTGTGAGAAATTAGCACATGCCCCATGGAACCCCATGCACACGCACGTACGCATGCACGCACGCACTTCCATACGCACGCACGCACGCACGCACACACGCACGCACGTACGCGTGCACGGACACACGCACGCACGCACGCCCGCACGCACGCACGCACGCACGCACGCACGCACGCACGCACGCACGCGCGCACGCACGCACGCACGCACGCACGCACGCACGCACGCAACACTCATGCAAGCATTAGGGCACTACACAAATGTTATATGAACAGTTCATCATTGGGTGGAATGCCGGAAGGGAATGGAGCAGGATTGTAGTATGTATGTGCTTCTCACCTACACATCGACATCACCAACTGTACATCATAAACAACCAACATTGCAAACATTTTAGCCGGGGACCAATTGATTCTGCAGGAACTTTAGTTGTGTCAGGTCCATGGAAATGGGCAATGACAATGTCTGAGATATGAGTTGACGGACGTTTGCGGCATTTTGGCTTGGCTGAGTGAGATGGCTCGCACAAAAATCGCTGAATATGTGACTTGTTGCTGTGCTTGGTTCGGATTTTATACATGGTTTGTTCAAAGTGGAGTTGATCAGCTGCAATCCGGAAGTGGCTAGAAATCAGTGGGGGTGTATATGCCTTAATACCACTTCTTTTCAAACTGGACTTCAACAATAGAGTGTCACATATTCTCCTTTTTTTTGCAGCCCCCTGCAAATTTTTCCTCAATACAGTGTTTTTTCGAAAGATGAGGGGGTTTCTGTAGTTCAACGCATGCAAGCATGCATGCATGCAGGCACGGATGGGCGCGCGCACGAGCGCACGCACGGGCGCACACACGCACGCACGCACGCACGCACGCACATATGCACACACATGTTCACTGACGTAGGTTCACACACAATGTACCTGTGACTGAATCGAACTAGGCAAAATTGAAGTAGAGCAAAGTACCAACAGCCTAGCCGACATACATGCGTGCATGCACATGCAGTTGTGCTATATTGCTGCGTCAGAGCATAGTGATGTAAAGTATGGAAATGATCACCATGACTAGGTGGTCAACTTTTGTGTTTTTGCCAAAGTGATCGGACCTATACACACATCGAGTTCTTTCGTGAAGCAGTCCATTTGATGGTGTGCGTGCGTGCGTGCACGTTTGCAGTGCCGTATTGGTTCGTCGGAGCATAGCGGTGTAAAGAAACAAAATGATCTGCACGTGCAGGCGGTCAACTTTTGTGTTTTGGCCAAAGTGATCCGACCTACCCATATCGATATTTATCGATTATCCCGGAAGTGAAAATATTTTGGTGCGTCGGATCGTGTTGACTTCAAGGAATGAAATGTTCTACATCGAAGGGCGATCAACTTTATTATTGATGTTTAGGCCATCCGACCTAACCACACCGAAATATCGCCAATTTCCGTTATCGATATAATGGGGGGAGGTATTTTGGTGCGTCCAATTTGGTCCAATTGTTGAAAGTAACACAAGTCATGTCATGGCGACCAACTTTCTCCTTTACAGCGAAGCGCTGCGATGTACCGTTAAAGCGCCTATAGGGCACAAAATTTGTGGCCCATTTCCAAGAAAATCAATCGATAATCGGATAAAATCGGCAATTTCTCGAGATCGGAAAGCAGTGCACACAAATCCTTTGGCGTGCAACATTGCCATCACTAGCCGGCTACTCATACCAAGTTTCATCGCGATAGGCCCTGGCGTTCGCGAACGGCGCTCCAAAAACCTGGCGGAGAACATGAAAAAAAAGCCGCAAAATTGGAACATTTTTGGAACTATTGACCCATTACAGTAAAGCAAGGAAACGCGTTATGGCGCATTCGATGCCCCAGAAGAAGGCGGTTCATTTGCGCCATAACGCGCCAAAATCCGTTCAGGAAATCAAAAGTTATAGGCAATCGAAAACTCAAAAACCCGCATTGAGAAGTGGTCACATACCATTAGGGTTGTACGCTGACGCGTACACCCTGATTTATCCTTTTTTCTGTTTTCGACGGTTAAACTCACGAAGAAAGCTTTCCATCCGCATCGCCGGCGATTTCAAAAGCCCGTACGGTGTATGTCGTGTCCACCTTACGCTTTCCGTCCAGTTGAGTGCAGCTCACGGTAAACTCCGCTGCAGAGCGTGCATGCGTGCGCCCACTGCGTGCGTGCGTGCGTGCGTGCGTGGGTGCGTGCGTGCGTGCGTGCGTGCGTGTGTGTGTGTGTGAGTGCGTGCGTGCGTGGGTGGGTGGGTGCGTGCGTGCGTGCGTGCGTGCGTGCGTGCGTGCGTGCGTGCGTGCGTGCGTGCGTGCGTGCGTGCGTGCGTGCGTGCGTGCGTGCGTGTGTGTGTGTGTGCGTACGTGTATGTGTGTGTGTGTGTGCGCGCGCGCGCGTTTCTTAACCTTCGTGGTAGTGTCCATAGACCAGGATCTTTTCAGTCGATTTGCTAAAGCGACCGTGCCGATCCGGTTGAAACCGGTCAGGAATTGGTTTGTAGATGTAGTCCCAACAGCCCCTTATGCAGCTTGATCCAAGTGTAGCGCAGTAAACGTACTGCCGATTGCTGGTAAAATAGTTTGGGTCAGGGTGTGCGCACGCCTCTAAAACACGGGGTGGAAGATGAGTTGGACTTTGGAGTTGGACAATGGATGCATGCATGTCATTTTGCCAACACGCGCGCGCGCGCACCCCGCGCACGCACGCACGCACGCACGCACGCACGCACGCACGCACGCACGCACGCACGCACCCAGGCACGGACACACGCACGCACGCGCGCACACACCGCAGGCGTCTGGACGAAGTTTCCGAAATGGGCATGCGGCCATTAAATACATTTGGTTTAAATTCGATCGGTTGCAGGAACCAGGCGTACAATCTAAACGTGTAAATTAATAAGCTGAAGAAGTTTCGAGTATAAAAGAATAACTGGAACTGCGGTAAGCCTAAGATGACAAATCATCACCTCCCTCTCGTGCTGTCGAAACTTTATCGATCGGCGAAATGGGCAAAGCGATGAGAAAGAAAGTTTGCAAATGAACCATTGCGTGCAGCAGGCACAGGCACAAGAATAGCGGCAGTGCTTGCCTGCCAGTTGGCTAATTCTGTCAATCTATCGATTTGTGTTCTCTCTCTCTCGTCTCGATTATGAATGCTAATACTACAGTATAGTAGTGTAGTTACGCGGTTTGAGCCGCACGCTGCATCGTTCAAGTCCATTTGCCAAGCATTTGGAAGTGATCTGTCACGGTGGAACCAGGCAGAATGCTGCTTGCATACAATATGTGCGCTTCCTGTATACGTACAACAAATACATACCACTGCAGAAGTATGTGTTCCTTTACAACAAATACATACCACTGCAGAGTGCTATCACTTGGTGTACGTGTGTGCGTGAGCCACTTCAACACTAAGATCACTCTTGTTTCCAAACGTTCTCAGAATCTCCATTCAGTGAAGAATACACTGACAGCGGTTATGGCAAGGAGGCAGAGCATTGTCGGCCAACCGATTCGGCCACACGAGTTGCAGAGCTGCTGGCGGAGATCATAAAGCCTGCAATATCGCGATGAGATCGTTTTACCTGCACCAACTCTGCTGATGGCTGGCAGTAATGCTACGAGTACGTTATGGACAAAATAAATACCAATTGCAAATTCGCAAATCTAGACTGGTGGTAGGATGGATGCTGCAATTTGGAGCTTTTGGACTTGGAAAATGCACACACGCGGATGTCGTGCTGTGTAGGCTCTTGGATGAACATGTGTACATACGTATATACTGTTTGGTTTTGTACCATAAGGGGAGCGCTTACGATTCCGGAGGGCCTCTGTGAGAGGGCTCATCATGCGGTATGCGCGTGCACTGTTATGTAAACGGCGCCGCCCTGTGATTTTGTGATCTATGTACTAGTTAACGGCCATTGTGCTGCGTCAGGTGGTTGTCGTCAAAAAAAAAATTTTTTTAAAGCACTTACGAGAATCTTTCAGTCTTGGTTAGAGTTTTGCCGCCGATCGTGAGGTGGCCAGGAGAGAAGGGCGTCGTCATCAGAAGGCCCCTCGAGTAGAAGACGATGTAGTGCATGTGGTTGGCGCTGTCGTACGCGTGCGCCTTGTACGTGTGGTCGTGCAGCCACTGGCAGTTGCGATTCAAGCAGCTAAACGTTAAACGCTCGCTAGACGTTCATCGAAATCGATTAAGCTTTCAAATAGTCATGATTTTTTAAAGTTGAAGTGCGATGTTTGCGAGGCACATCTACATAGCATGCACGCCGCAGTCAAACGCCTTGATTCTCTGGCCGTGCGCAACATTTCATGGGCTACACGATGACCTTGAGGGGTTTGACCGGTATTTGGTTGCATCACAACAGTGGCAAAATTCAACGTCTGTCATTTGTCATTTCTGCTTTTGGTGCTTGAACTCACTAAGAAATCTCTCCGTCGTCGTCGCCGGAGATTGCAAAAGCCCGAAGTGTGTATGTCGTGTCCACTTTGCGCCTTTCGTGCACTTCCGAGCAGCTCACGTAAAACTCTTCTGCAGCGTGTGCGTGCGTGCGTGCGTGCGTCCATGCGTACGTGCCTGTCTGTCTGTTTGCATGCGTGCGTGCGTGCGGGTGCGCGCGCATGCGTGTGTATGTGCGTGAAATGCGTGCGTGCGTGCGTGCGTGCGTGCGTGCGTGCGCGCGCGCGTGCGTGCGTGCGTGCGTGCGTGCGTGCGTGCGTGCGTGCGTGCGTGCGATCCTTAACTGTAGTGTCCATAGACCAGGATCTTTTCAGTCGATTTGCTTAAACGGCCGTGCCGATCCGGTTGTAAACGGCCAGCCATTGGCTTGTAGATGTAGTCCCAACAGTGCCTTGTGCAGGTTGATCCAAGTGTAGCGCAGTACACGTACTGCCGGTTGCCAGTACGATGGTTCGAGTTAGGGTGTGGGCACGCCTCTAAAACAGATTACTATGCACATGAGTGGGACTGATACACGAATGGATGCATGTCACACGCACGCACGCACGCACGCACGCACGCACGCACGCACGCACGCACGCACGCACGCACGCACGCACGCACGCACGCACGCACGCACGCACCGCAGGGCTTTGGAGGTCTCCTCTGAGCGTAGCATGAACTCCTTAAATACAGTTGGTGAAAATTCGCTCGGTTGCAGGAACCGTGTGTACAGCCTATATGCTAAGGTGCACAGGTTGATAAACAAGAGGTAGAGCTAAGGTAAGCCTAAAATGACAGATGATCACCTCGTGCTTGTGCTATCGAAAGTTCAACGAATGGGGAAATGGGCAAAGCGAACAGTGAACAAATCAAAAATTGAACCATTGAGTACAGCTGGCACAGTATGGCACACAGAAGCAATGCTTGCGTGTAAGCGTGGACTAATATTATTCAGACATCGATTAAGTAGGTAGGTATGTATGTTATCTGCCCAGTTTTTGGAATGGTAATAATTAATACGTTGGCACGGGATTTGCGCCGCGCGTTGCATCGCCAAGATCCATTTGCTAGCCTTCGTATCTTCACCCATAATCCATAAACATAACATGTCAACTCCAACATAGAGATTTCATGTGTCGGTAAACGTTCTCAGATTTTCCTTTTAGTAAAAAATGTACTGACAGTGGTCATGGCAAGGAGGCAAGCCATTTTCGGCAATGTCATGTTACATATGTAACTCCCTGTAGTGTATACAATAGTATGCACGTAAGTACGTGTACATAGCGAACTAGCGATCCAATGTGCATCGAACCAATTAGGTATTACAACCACAAGTGTATTACAGCATAGAACCAATCGTTACAAACACAAGCGCCTGACACAAAGTGTACAACCATGAGATTCAAATTGCTTTGTACACGTTTTTAAGTTCTTAAAATTCATCGATGGTTTTTCAGATTTTCGGCAGCGAGGCGCCCGGCTTGGCACGCGGTGTCTTGCGCTGTCGCGTTTCATCGAGGCTCGATCTCCTGTGTCTCGTCAGTCTGGCGATGCCCTTGCCGATTCTCGGCAGTCGCGGCGTCGAGTCGGCGGAGCGCGCCCGGCGCGTCGTCTTGCTCGACGGCACGCAGTCGACGTCGACGTCATCAATGGCCGGCAGGGTGGAACTCGAGTTCTCCTTGTCGTCGCGCTGCTGCGTCCTGCGGGAGACGAGGAACTGGGCCGGAGCCGGCTTGCGGACGTGCGGCGTCGGGGGCGGACGGTGCTGCTGCTGGGCTCGACTGGGACGCGGCGCCAGCAAGCGCTTGGTCGGCGAGAGGACGCGCACTCGTTGCATTCCGCTCGTCTAGAGAACAACATCACTGCGAGCAACAGCCGGAGGAGCCAGGAGGAGAGAGGAGTCGGCGGTGTCACGCGACTCGTCAATCCCTGTTCGTGCAGCGTATCCCTGGCAACGACGACGAGGCGAGCGAGAGCCAGCCGTGCGTGACCGTGACACGGATTCTCCCGCCATTCTTCGGCGGAATGAGAAGCCCGCGCGTCGCCGCCTCCGCGCGCGCCGTTGGGCTCGTCCGCCCGTTGACAGTGACAATGAAATCGTCGTCGCTGCGCGACAAAAAAAAAGGAGCGCGCGAGGAGGCGCCGCGCGCGCGCTCGGGCCGCCCCAGGCGCAAAGACGGCGCGCACGCGGCCCGGCGGGGATCCGCTGCCGCCGGCGGCGACCCATTGACCCTTTTTCGTCTCTCCTCTCACTTTCGACAAATCCCCCTTTCATCGATCCCCGCGCACGGATCAATCACAAGCACAAAGTCAAAGTCAACGGGCGAGCGCGGGATAAGAAGAAGATGCTGCTGCAGCTGTTGGTTGTCGCCCTGGCCCTGGTGGGCCCCGCGACGACACTCCCCTGGACCAGGGGCGCTCCCTGCAGGCTGCAGCACTCCCTGCGACTGGGTGTCGAGCACGGCCAGCCTAGCGACATCTCCAAGATACCCTACCAGTTCAGCGTCCACAATCTGGACGGCGAGACCGTCGACCACTACGTCCCTGGAGAGCCGATCAGAAGTGCGTTTGGAAGAAAAGAGTAATTAAAGATTATTGCATGCTCCAACTTGACGAATTAAATTAATTTTTTTTCAGTCCGTCTGTCCGGCCACCTGCCGATCCGGGGCTTTGTGATCCAGGCGCGCCTGGCGACTAGGGGCGGCCATCTGATCGGCCACCTGCGTGCGGGCCGCTTCATCAAAGACGCCACGTGGCCTCAGCAGGGCGTCAAGCTGCAGGACTGCGCCGGCAGCTACGACAACTCCATCACGAACACGCACTACACCCACCGATACGTGGTCGACGCCGCCTGGGTGGTCGACCGGAAGCTGGGACCGGTGCAGTTCTTGTGAGTCTCTCGTCGACTTTGTCCGGTCGTAGTGTAGTAGTACTGGTACAGGTCGTGAGAGGATCGACAGAAATGCCGTAAATTTACGCCGCCTTCACAGTACAAATTCCCACTCAAATCAGCTGCTTGCTAATTCGTCTAGCCTGACGGTCCTGAAAACCGACACGGAGTTCTGGCAGCGCTGGCAGCCGAACGCCGGTTTCCTTTTGCCCCAAGACAAGAAGCCGACCACTCCCCGACCAACGACAACCACGCCAGCAACCGAGCCCCCCAGAAGTGAGAACGCTGGCCACTCAGCTGACATTTATGGAGAGCCGAATGTCTGGCCGCTGGCGCCGGAAATGCCGCATCTGCCACCACTGTCCAGACCTGAGGAGGAGGTATGGATTTGCATATCTACATTTCACAAAGCATTTGGAGTTTCTCTGGGAAGATGGGGAATGCTGTTATACTTCAAACTTGCTGTCTGGACAGGGACACAAACGGCAGTATTGATTTGTAGCTGCGCCAACTACACCTATAGGTACTATTGGGAGGATTAACTGTCGCGTACCACAGATTTCGTACACTGATTCACTGCTTGACACTCCTCACAGCAGCTCCTCCTCACGCAGCGTCCAGCACCGTGCGCGTGCAGTGCGATGACCGATGCACTTGCACGATCAGATTCCACAGTCAGCACAGCACGCGATTAATTCCTTTCAGGAGGAGGTCGATCAGTCGTCCGGCGAGTCCTCTTCGCGAGAGGTGGACGACCCCTCCGAGGAGGCGACCGTCGACCCGCTGGTCGTGTACGCCGGTCGGGAGGGCGGCAGGAACGAGTTCAAGGGCCGCGACGAGTTCGTGGTGCTGGAGGCGCCCAAGGTGATCGTCAACCTGCCCAACGGAGCTGTCGTCGAGTCGGCTGGAGGAGAGGGCGCCACGACGAAGACGACGACGTCGAGGACGACGACGACGCAACGGAGGCCGACGAGGCCGCCGCCGCCCCAGCCGATCAAGGACGACATCGACGAGAACGTCATGATGGTGCACGTCGACAAGATGGACCCCAGGACCGGCCGCGTCATGCAGTTCACCAAGCGAGTCACGGGTGAGTCAAGGACCGGGGAGTGGTTTAACGCCGAGTAGACGCGCGTATACACGTATGTATGTAAGACTTTTAAATTCAGAATTTCTAAATCTTGCATTCACTTTGACTCAGATGTACGTGTACCTACGATTCCTCCTCCAGACTACTGCGCCGCGCAGCCGTGCAAGAACGCGGGTCGCTGCGTGATGCTGCCCGAGGACGAGACGTTCTACTGCGAGTGCCCCGAAGAGTTCACCGGCGACACGTGTGAAGGTGCGGCGCAGCTCATCTGAAATGCCAGTTGTCCGCAGCGCCGCAGAGCCACGGCGCAATTGCAGAGGTGAACCACTGCTACAACCACAAGTGCATGAACGGCGGCGTGTGCGAGAACGAGCAGGACGGCTACTCGTGCGTCTGCCAGGGCGAGTGGTCGGGCAGGCGGTGCGAGTCCCACTGTCCGGCATACCTCTGCATCAACGGCGGCCGCTGCGTGGTCGAGCCCAACACCAAGGCGTACCAGTGCGAGTGCGCCCCGGGCTGGACGGGCGAGAGATGCGACGTCGGTGAGTCGACGCGGTGGCGAGCGCAGACGAGAGCACCTGAAACGAACCGCGGCCTCTGCAGAGGTGGACGAGTGCGACAGCGGCCCCTGCAAGAACGGCGGCCGCTGCGTCGACAAGTTCAACGGCTACCACTGCATGTGCAAAGAGGGATACATGGGAGAGAACTGCCATCGTGCGTTGGGCGCACGCACGCACGCACGCACGCACGCGCGCACGAACGCACGCACGCACGCACGCACGCACGCACGCACGCACGCACGCACGCACGCACGCACGCACACACGCACGCGCGCACGCACGCACGCGCGCGCGCACGCACGCACGCACGCACGCACGCACGCACGCACGCACGCACGCACGCACGCACGCACGCGCGCGCGCACGCACGCACGCACGCACGCACGCACGCACGCACGCACGCACGCACGCACGCACGCGCGCACGCAATGAAGTTTGCCTGCAGGTCCTTGCCAGAACATCTACCAGTCGTGCAATCGGTGGAAGCGCGAGGACCGTTGTCGGGTCATGCGCAACCTGACCACCTTCTTCGACAAGAACTGCGCCGTCACGTGCGACCAGTGCGAACGCGACGACAATCTCAGTGAGGAGACACGCACGCATTTCCCAATTGCTGCGTCGCGCTCGCAAGTCGCAAGCGCACCCATTCCAGTCCGCACCAACACTCCGCTGCCGCCGGTGCTGGAGCCGCTCGCCTTCCTCATCGGCCAGTGGCAGGCGAACATCAGCTCGAACGTCGCGTTCCCCTCGAACTTCGGCGAGGACGTCGAGGGCTACATAGAGACGCTGACCTTTGCCGTCGCGCCCGTCGTCATGTTCGGCACCCCTTCCATCAACTTCACGTACGCGAGCACGGGCATCATCTTGGTGCCTTCTCTCCCAACAGTTGCGTCTCGCCTGCAGCGCTCACTCGGTGTCCCGGACTGACCCGAGAGACCAGATCGTCTCCACCGGATTTCTGTCGATCAATCAGCGACACCAGAAAGGCAGGCCCTACGAGATCGCACTGGTCTCGACCGGCTCGGACGGTGCGTCGCGCGCAAGCGGTTTGCGTGACCAATGCTCGTACACAACTGCAGGCATTACGCTGATCGAGGAGGGCACGCTGCACAACCAGGTTCTGGAGCTGTTCATCCAGTACAGCATCGGCTATCCCACCATCGATGGCATCCCCGCCAGAGGCGTGGTGCGTCCTTCTGTATGTATGCTTGCTCGGCCACTGCAGTCCACAGCACGCGCGTTTCAGACCAAGCGCCAGATCCAGCGACAGGGCCCGCAGATGTACGTCTACTCTGAGAAGGCGATGAAAGGCGACGCCGACGGGCCGGCGACCATCACCAAGCTCTTCAAGAAAGTCAACAACTACCTGGACCCCAACTTCGTCTACTTCTGAGGCGACGTCATTCCATGGAATTGCAGTTGCAGTGTGCTCCTGCTTGAATCGTGTGAAGCCATGCAGTGTGTCTGTGCCTTGTATATGCATTGGCCAAAGTGGTTTTGGGAGCCAGTGCTCAATTCAGCGACTCTTCTTAATGCTGTAGGCCCGTGTTGGTGCAATAGCAAAAATAAAACAGTGCTGGGTGCGGTGTTGTCCATCAGTTTTCCACTGTTTCCAACATTCTCATCGACAGAGAGGAGGGAGCGCGCCGCTATTCGCTACAGGATCTCTGCTGGACTCCCACCTGGGATCTTAGCGCCGAGTAAATAATCACTTCTTCCGGCCCATGTCCATGTTGCTGAGGAAGTTACGCTGGTTCTTCGCCCGGATGTAGTTGTCGAGCGTGCAGCCCTGGCTGAGACCGCCGTTCAAGAGGCAGGCCGCCCGCTTGGAAGGGCTTGGAGGCTTCATCGCTCGGCCGCCACTGAACTGCGGCCAACAAGTGAACGTCCATTTACAGGGTAGTTTAGAATTTCATTTGCAATTTTGGAAGTTAATAGGAATTCGCATTTCTGGAGAGAAGAGAATGCACCAACCCTCGCTTCGGCAGCGGCACGAGAATGTAGGCGGCGGCGTCCTCGGGATAGCTAAATTGGCCTGGCACTCGAATTCAACCGGATAGTTGTTTATGGCTACAGACTCACAGCTGGCGTTTGACGATCTTTTTCGCGGCGGGCAGGGCGTCGACGGCGACGACTGCCGCACCGACGAGCAGGGCCAACGCTAGCCGGTACATCTCGACGATGGCGATTGGAAGACTCACTCGCGCTAAATCACCGCCCGCTTACGATACACTCGTGATCGTGGCTTACGCGTCTGCGGAGCACATCAATGCGCGCTCGAGCGCGAAAGGTTGCCTACGAGTGCAAAATCCTCTTTACGTGAACATTGTGCCGCCTACGCATCAGCAGTTCGCACCCTGGGAAAACCCGCACAGCTTCGGACTTCAATCTCAGACCAGAACGAGAACGCGAATGAAAACGTGAGAAAGTTCTCAGCTGGCCAGGTCTGGGTCTAAACCAGCCAATGCGCACGCATATCCGCGCAACTTTACATAATCTATCCAACTCAATCGCCGCTCTGACGCAGGCGAACCGGAAATCTGTTTTCCTCGCTCCTAAACTTGTTCCCGGGGCGGCGTCGTCGCGGCGGCCACTGTCCAATTCGGCGGGAACGGCCGGCTGGAGAATTCGGCAGGGGCTCTCGGAATAGACTCCCTGTGGAGCGGCGGCTGCCCGAGGCGGTGGCGACGCGGTGCCGATCTCATTAGGTCGACGTCGAGCGCGGCGCAGCCCACGCGCCTCCTTCCAAAGCCAACGAGCGCGTCGCCAATAACTCGACGACGGCCGCACTCGATTGGGCGGCCGGCAGAAGAGCCTCGCCCGAGAGCTCAGCTGTTTTCGTGTCGCGCCGCCTTTATTGACAGCCGACCTGACGAGGTTCGCGCCGACCGAAACCGAAGTCCGCAGGCGCGCACGCACCCGCGAACCAAACTATACCCGACCTATATATTGCAACAGTCGCTCAGTCGACCTGGGGATTATGTGCGCCCTTCTTTCTCTCTAACCAGCTGGCAGAGAGGAGCGGACAACTGTCACAGTCCGGCCGAGTGTTATCGTGCTCGGTTGAAAAGCTTTTGGCACTTGCACTGGCACTGTATGCGTGCCATCATATGTACATGTACCATACACATGCCTACAAATACACATTGTGCAAACAGTGTGAACGTGGCAGATGTCGATGGATATGTCGGACTCATTCGATCGTGTTATTGTGCACATGCATACATAATGTGCGGTGTGCATCCAGTCCAGTCGTTTTTGCACTTGATCGACTGGTGGTACTAAAATTGCCTCTGCCGTATCAGCAGTTTTACCGGGCTGGCTGTGGCACAATCTTGGCGCCTGTCTCGCTGTCTTGTTGACAGTTGGTCGTAACCGCTCCGCAGTCCGCCCTAAAGCGCAAAAGAATATGCAGAGCCTCTTCCTTGCTGGTGTCTTGTCGTCCCTGCTATTCTGGGGCGTTGCCGGCGGCGCTCCCGCAAAAATCAGTCTCGAAAACGCGCCGCCGATTAAGGAGTGGCCCAAATTTGTGAGATGCGCAACTCTCCGAACCACGAGACACACGAAAAACGCTTGTAGGCTAAGCTTTTCGTCAACACGCCCAGCTGCGAGCCGAACATGGCCTGCAGCATGCAGCTGCAAGGACTCCGTCGTTCCCCGCTGGCCTTCCATCTGTGCAGCTGTCCAAACGATCAGCGCTGCACAAACCGCTTCGCGACCACCATCGAATGGACGCAGTTCAACGTAGGCCTCCCAGTGGCACCGTTGGAACGGGTGACATTTGCCAAGTTTCAGTTCTGCTCGCGGCCCTCTATGCCGACGTGCGAGAGAGGCGCAGTCTACAAGGTAAGACGAGGCAAGACCTGGCGCTTCCACTGCAGCTGCCCCAAGCCCCACGTGCCGCTGGTGCAGGCATGGGACAATGAGATCGATGAGACTACCTACATCTGCGACACGGTTCGGCATATAGGTTTACCGGTACTTTCTTTATTCATTATTGCCCTGCAGTTGCGACCCTGCCTTCCCACCCTTCCCGCCGGCCTTCGCGCCCAGTTGTCTCCGACCGAACTAAAGTCGGTGGGCGCCAGCGCCGTCGAGCGCGGACTGAAGATTTGCGCCGAGCGCCTAGAGGAGGGCCCGCGGCGGGAAACAGTGCAATTTTGCCGCTGTTCACGCCGAGAAAAGTGCGCGTCCATTCTCGAGAGGCGCTGGAGAGTCGGCGACGCCGACGCGCCACTTCGCCGGTACAAGGCCGTCTGCGCCGCCCGCGAGTGGGCCCTCTGAACTCGACGAGAGCTGCGCTTTCGCTTAGCGCTTTTCAACTTGATTTTAGTCTATTGACTTACCGTACAATGTATTGTATTTTGTGGACACGTTGTCTTGTCTGTACACTGGGATTTACTCGTTAATCTATATATACCTACAGTGATTCATCGCTCGGGCGTCATCTACGCTGGTTGAGTTTCTTTGCTTTAGGCGTCCATCCGTCGCGCTGTCAGTCAGTCAGTGTGTCGGTGCGTTGGCGTCTGGGTGTCCGTATCCGTTGATGCGACCGACCTGTCAATCAAATCCAATTAGCGGCGTCTCTCTGGGGCCACAAGGCGCTCACGGGAGGTGAAGGGCCGTCGCTCCGCCCCCACCGCTCATAAGGCAAACATAGACGCTGGAAGGGACAATGCTGAGAAGACGGAGACGTCTTCTGCCACTAAATACACATAATCGGCACTACTGATTGGAGAAAAGGAGCTGTGGGAATCCGACGACGAGTATGACAGACGACACGAAAGCGACAGCTGAGAGGACTGTTGACTTCTTCCCTCTGATGCGACACGGTGGACAGCATCAACAGATACCATGGCATATTAGGTGTGTAGAACGTTAATTTGGTCCTATGCTTTCCGTTACCCCATTACCGTGATCCTTCTATAAGCCCCCTTCAAGATCCATTGGGAAAATAAGCGCCACTTGGATTACTCCACGAGAACTGCACGATGCGACCCTATGAACAGATTCCCAAAGTTCCCCATACGTCGACTCTTCTAGTTTATGAGCCCAACACAATTAACTCCGCTCCCCCCTCCCCCTCCCTTATGATTATGCACCCTCCTAGAGCCCGAATGAAAGAATTAGCCCCTGGGGGACTAATCATAAGTTTTTTTGGTAGGACACATTCAACGCTAATCGAATTTGCAGTGGTCACGGCAATTTCCTAATCAATCCTCGTGGGACAAGAGGCATGGTACAATGCAATCAATCAATATGGTACCTACACCTAGCAAGCAACAGAACAATCAAACACAAAACACACTGTTCAATGAGGGTCCACAAAACAGTTGAGTTCAAATGCCCTAAAAATAAAATACGATGCACCACATCTTACTGTATGCATGCGTACAATCAGTGGTTTTGCAAGAGGCCGAGCGAGCGAGCCAGTAGAAGAAGTTGGCGCCGCCGAAACGATATTCGAGAGCTACCGGCAGCGGCGTCAAAACAAGTCCTCCTCGACGGACAAGTGCAAGAGAGGACCCCCTAATAGTTCGCATTCCAAGCGCTGCGCAGTGAGAGGGTGACTGACTGACAGACGCCAGGCTGACACTGACAGCAGCGCTCGTACCGTAACGCCCCTCCAACAGTCTCACTAGCCAAGTTCCCCCTATAAAATATCGTTGACGGTTTTGCCCTCGACTCGCGCAGGCAGGCAGCCGATGGTGCAAGGGAGAGGAGTGAGGACCCTCGCTCGCTCGCTCGTCCAGTTCGGTTAAGTGAGCCGCAAATACGCGCGTCGTCGTCGGTGGCGCGTCTGTCAACAAATTACTCGGGCCTCGGCGGAGGGCTCAAATTCTGTCAGTCGTCCTCGCCACTGTTTGCCCAATACAGTAGCGCGCTGAAAAGGGGGCGTGACGGCCCGCGTGTGGACCCGCGGAGGAGGCAATCGCGCGGGCCATCGTCGCGCCACTTTGCGGTTTCAGTTACAGTAGCGCGTCGACCCTGCAGGCGCAAATGTCGTCGTTCGCCATCGACACTCTCCTGGTGCGGCCCCACCAGCCAGTGGGTCAGCAGCAGCAGCAGCAGCTGCAGCCGCAGTCAATCTCAGCGTCAGCTGACCAGCCGTCGGCCAGTGGTTCCAGAGCAGCAGAGGCCAGCGCCAGCACAAGCAGCTGCAGCGCCAGCGACATTGCAACTGCACCTTCTGGCGCGCTGCAAGCCAACGAAGCGGCAGCAAGAATGCTCAATGGATATTACAACAGCTGGCTGCTTGGAGGTATGTATTTGTTTAGTTCAATGCGCAGAGATGCACGAGGGATTCCTTTCCCCGCCTTTAGTTTATTTTCCCAACAGTGTTTTTGATGAGTTGATTTTTGTTTTGATTCTTTGATTCCCTAGCATCTCATGATTTCTCCGATGGGTCTATTGGTTAGTTACCAAGCCGAAATAACGCTGCAATTGGCCAGGCGTCTCAATGCGTTGTAACCTACTTTGTAATTGCTTTCACTAACAGTAAGTATATGTAGCAGTAGCAACCGTAGCAGTAACCGCAAACGAGCAATCCCCGGGTGATCATGCGTCCCGTAGCGCCTAAAAATCCACGGATCGCAAAGCAATTTGTACATACAGCTTTTCAAAACTGCGTCTGCCGCTGCCCTCAGTGAGTAATGGATGCCGCGCATATTTGACATTTCCTGTGCCATTGCCCGTAAAGAGTCAAAGCAAACTCCTTCTCGCTTAACTGTCGTCTCTGACTACGAACTAAGCGAAAACATTCCTGTCCATTGTGCCATACCGTTATACTTACAAAAAATTGACGCAAGCAAGCAGTAATGCCGATGGTTTTATAGAGAACGTTCCCAGTAACCACACCGAACATGTGGAAAACGCAACAAAGGAATTCAATAAGCATTTATGCGCCGCAATTTTTAAGCATTTTCTGAAGCACGTGGATCGCACTACTTGCAACATGTGGTAGAATATACCTTGCACAGCAACAATCGATATGTACTTCATCCAATTCTGCCATTGCATATGTAGTCGCCGCAGCTGCAAAACTGCCGAAAGTAGGCCACCCAAATGTCCCGGTCTTTAAATGCCTCAGTCTCGCTCGATACAAAAGCAATTGTGACGTAATTGAGCATACTACATTGTAGGTACCTAGGCGGTGTAACTTACCTGTACAGGAAGGATGGGCCAGCCTCGACTGCACCTCTTTGTTCAAGTATATCTCAGGGGTGGATGAAGCGATTTTTATAAAATTTTAATTATAAGTAGCAGTCAGTCTAACTTAGACTTCCTCCAAGTTTCAGCGAAATTAAAATATTGTACGTTTGAGTATTCAAAATGGCCGCCGTCAAAAGCGGTATTCACAGCGTTTTATCACTAATCGTCCTGTTGTACTTACCTAGTTTCAACAAAGTTTGGGCTCGTCTGGTTGGCTAGGAGCATTTTTCGCACAGCAGTACAATCACTGATTTTTAAAGAGGCCGCCATTCTGAGAAAATGCAATTTCGGCATCTTTCAATCAATTCAGGCTCGACACCTTCAAAAGCGGAAGAAATGCTTTATTTCCCAGCGTCCAGATTCTGACTCTTGTGCGAATACACCACCTCATTGATCACGCCCCAATGGAAAGTGGATGTGTTCAAAACGCTTGTGTTTTAAGGCAGCGCCATTCACACATCTTGCAACAAAACGCGCCCAACACAAAATTTGCCTGCGGCGCTATTTTTAGCACGGAAATCGACCGTTTTGACAACATTGCTAACGTTTTGGTGTGAATGTAGTCAGACAAACGAGCGCAAAGCGTGTAAACAGATTGAATGAGAGAGTGTCTAAAGCTTCCCCAGCCGAAATGGCACAATGTCCAAAAAATTCGACAGGGTCCCCCCTGTTGCAAAATTGAGAATTTGGCCGAAATTGGACTTCCTTCCCCCGAAATCAAGTCCTGGCTACGCCACTGGCCCAAACCTTGCGAATAGTTTTAGATCACTCTCATCGGATGTGCAAAATTGGTTTTGCATTGAGCGAGCTCGTGGCATGGCATTCAAAGTCTGGGACATTTGGGTGGCCTTCTGTACATTTGGGTGGCCTTCTGTACATTTGGGTGGCCTTCTGTACATTTGGGTGGCCTTCTGTACATTTGGGTGGCCTTCTGTACATTTGGGTGGCCTTCTGTACATTTGGGTGGCCTTCTGTATATTTGGGTGGCCTTCTGTACATTTGTGTGGCCTTCTGTACATGTACACTTGATTGGCACGGATTTTGTGGCGAGATGCTGCCTAAATTCGTCGCGGACTTCGCTTGCCAACTCTCCCCGCTCCCTGCATACGGTACAGTACCAAAATGCACGCTGGGCCTTTGCAAATATTCCACTCTCTGCGGTGCGGTATTGCGGCTTCGGCTGTCAAAATCAATGGCATTGAGATGGCAATGGCAATGTACGCTCGACCCAATGCTCTCGCAGCTCAGTTGGCTACCCACAAGTCGTCACCAGTGCCATCGTCCGTCCGTCAGCCGCGATGTTTCTTTGCTTAGTCGTACATACACGGAGGGCCGCGTGCCGCTGCGGCTAACAAAAGACGCGCGCGCGCGCGAGCTGTCGGCCTGCACAAAAGGAGCAACGGCTGCCTATTAGGCGCCCGACTGCAGCGCGGCGCGGTCTCATCCCCGCGGCGCCGTCATCGCAAACTGCGGCCGCGGCGCCGTCCTTTGTCCCGCAGGGACGCGTGCACAAACAGGGCGCGGCGCCGACGCGACCCCGCGAGCGGCTAGAGTGCACCCGCACACGGTCAACAGTGGTTGGGGGTTGTGTCGAACAGTGATCGATTAGACCGAATGACTGTCGGCAGATGATCGGAGCGAGTGGACTGGGGAAGGGGCTGACAATCCTGGCAGGACGCATTGTGAGACACAAGGCTGACAGGCTTGAGAGGCTTGATATTGAGACACAAGGCTGACACAAGGCTCACACGCTCAGCTGACGCGTACTGTAGCACGTGGGTTCGCAAATCGCAAAAAGTTTGAATAGTGTTGAAATGGATCTGGCGTAACTCTACAACTGTACACTGATGTGCAGACACATACACAACATTAGTCTGCGCGCTACTTGAGCACTCTCAGAGCTAGTGTAGTAACGTACCTAGGTGGTACGGTATACAGCAAACTACATGTACCTACCTACATGATACGATATATTATTTCCCACCTTGCACTAATCCGCCGCCGAGAGTAATCCGCCGCCTGAGGGGGGAGTGGCTTTCGTGAACAATTCTTTTTTGCTTGAATTCATTTTTGCTTAGTTGTTGTGTTTCTTCAACGACTTTTTTCAGTATTTTTACAAGAATGCATCAAATTCAAAGATATTAGTGCTTGTGCCCAAATCCTAAAATGAAAAATGACCTTTTGGTGGCTCTCCCGACGTAGCACCGTCTACTCGTATTACTGTACAAATCGGTCCTTCGAGGGGCGTGATCATGAAATGTGCGAAAATTGTAAAATAAAAGAAAAACAAAAATTGACTACCCGGTTTCAGTGTTCCGGGGGGGGGCAATTATAGGGTTTACGGTAGGTTATGTATAAGCGAGCGAGGTTACGGAAGGTCAGCATGCTGCCGATCTCAAGCGCCCTGTTGGCGTCGGCGTTGATCGGTTGGGTGGCGTAATTGTGTTCCGCTGAGACTCCAGCTAAGCCCAATGAACGACGTCGATGGCCGCAGTTGTTGCTGGGCTACCGCTCCAGCTGCTCCGTCAGACCCACTGACAATCGGCTCGCTGTCGAACAGAAACATCTCGCTCGCAGCCAACAGCGCGACGATCCAATGGTTGCCATGCACATGGCCAAGTTGAAAGCCCACGTCTAAACAGCAGAGCGCCTGCGCCGCTTGCGCTTGCTCTCTAAGATCGCAAGCTCGCGACTTGTCAGCTTGTATCGCAGCACCCAGCGTCGAAAGGCGGGGATCAAGGTCGCCAGGACTGTCCGTCTTCACTTTAGGCTTGCGACGCGCGCTTGTTGTAATCGTAGTTTCGAGTGATCAACGTAGGGGGGAGGGGGGGGGCGATTTTCTTGTTTTTTTTGTTTGTGTTTTTTTTGCGTTTGTTTTTTTTCATTTTTTTTTTTTTTTTCCCCAGGAGCACGCGCACATTGTCAAGTTGGAAACACTCAAATTTGCCTACCGTACCTAATTTCACTACTTCTGTCCGTATTGCAGGTCTGCAGCACGCTGCTGCGACGACGGCCGCTGCCGCGGCGTCGCGCGCGGCGGTGGCGCCGCCTCCTCCGGCGGCCGCGTGGCTGCTGGGCTCCTACTTCCAGAAGTCGCCGCAGAAGCGCAAGGGCGGCCAGATCCGCTTCACCAACGAGCAGACGGACGCGCTCGAGCGCAAGTTCTGCACGCACAAGTACCTCTCGCCCCAGGAGCGCAAACGACTAGCCAAGGCGCTGCAGCTCACCGAGCGACAGGTACTGTATTATAAAATACAGTATAAAATTCAAAAATTATGCAAAAAACCTTGCTTATGTTTGCTTTTAAAATGGTTTTTTGCTTTTTGCATGAATGGAACTTGGATGCACCGTGTAAAATTGGGCAAAACTAAGGAGTAGGCAGATATCAATTCTGCAGGAACGTACAGAAATGGTAAGCAACGTACTAGGTGAACCGTACCTCCGAGTCTACCGATAATAGTCATATTTTTCTCTGTTTTAAATCGCCTGATTTTCCGCCACCAATTTCTAAATAAACAGCGCATACTGTAGGTATTGTACTGTTTGGCACTCGATCGATTACCACTCCATCCGCCCACGCGTCTTCGTCACCACCAGATCACTTCCGTGTGTCTGTAGGTGAAGACCTGGTTCCAAAACCGACGCGCCAAGTGGCGTCGCGTGCGCAAGGAGGGCGACGACGACTTTGAGCCGGCCGTTGCCGCTGCCGCGGCCGCCGCGGGCCTTCAGCGGCCGTTCGGCGGCATCGACGGCGTCGACGCGGCCCTCAAGGCCGCGCAGCCGCCACCACCCCCGCACGCCCTGCTTCTATACAGAGGCTTCAACTTTGGATAACGCTGTGACAGAAAATCGATAAATGAACAAATACGTACTCCAAGTGCCGTGACTCGGACATTAGAGGCGCTCGTCTGAATTGCAAACGGTAAAGTACAAATGAGAATCCGCGCAAAAAAACCTTTGTCAAAATTTGTTGGTGGCTCTAATGAAAGGGTTACGGTACTGGGATACACCTCCTGCCAGTACAAACGAGTGCTATTGTATGCCCTTTGTTCAGTCGCACGCCTTAGCCCCAGCTAGGGCGGTCCGTTCACTTACCGCGTGCGTGCGTGCTGAAAGTGTTTCTAGAAGCCTATTCTTTCTTTTGAAATGCGTAGGTATGTATGTAGCAACTGTCGCCCGTTTGCTCACTCGTTTGCACAGTCCGCACCGATTTATCCGTGCGTGGGTGCCGTGAAAGAAATTGACGACGCGTTTGGTGCTTCGGTGTATTTGGAACCCGCACTGCCCAAAAACGCCTTGTTGCGAATTCACAGCCTAACACAGCTCATCTGGTAATCTGTCGTCAGCGGGCGAACGGAGAATTGACCGCGAAGAAGCCGCCTAAGGCGGCTCGGCTTAAAAGACAGCTGCCGCTGGCCAGCGCGCCTGTAAACTAGAGGGTACCGCATGGGGCAAACCCGCAGAAAACAAGGATGAGTCAGAGGCAAATTATCGATTGGCCAGAGAGAGAAGGCGGCACCGGGGAAGCAGCGGGCGTCCGCCGGCACTCTTTTCTCATCATTCGGCTTGTCGGCGTCCCCGGGGTCAATTCGCTCCGCCTGGCGTCGCCAGCACTCGGCGATCCAATCAGCGTCGCAGATCGAGCAAATCGAATCCGACCCGGGCCGGCCGAGTGTAGACCTCGCGGCGCTGTTGTTGTCGGGGGGCGCATTGAATGCGCCCACCCAAAAATGTTCGGCGCAAATGGCTCGATGCTGCTGCCGCTGATACTGCTGTCGCTCGCCACCACGGTGATGGCTGAGGATGCGACAACGATTAGGACGTCGGATTTCGAACTGAAGGAGGAAGCGGCTCGACGCGTGGTGCAGCTGCTGGCCGAGCGCAACCTCACGCTCTACGTCGCGCTGAAGCTGACGAACGAAACGGAGGGTGAGCTACGGTGCCTCGCGACTAGCAAACAACCAGGAATGTCACGCACCTCAGGGACCCTGATCTCGATCTACTCCGAGAATCGGCTCTTCTTCGAAGTCGATCTGGAAGCAAGGCCGCCCGGAACCGCGATTCGTCTTTTCGTCGTGCGCGGGGCGGGAAAGACGAGCACCTACACTGCGAAGTTGAACGACGAGCGACAACCGAACGACTCGAAGTTCTCGCGACTCGTGGTCGAGATCGAGGCCGACCGCTTGCTCATCTACGAGGACTGCGTCATCCGCGTAGACGTCCAAGACTTTCCGCCAAATGACCTCAGCAGGTCGGCGTTGAACGCAATGCAAACCAAAATGCGCGCGTGCGCGCGTGCGCGCGTGCGTGCGTGCTTGGCGTGCGTGCGTGCGTGCGTGCTTGGCGTGCGTGCGTGCGTGCGTGCGTGCGTGCGTGCGTGCGTGCGTGCGTGCGTGCGTGCGTGCGTGCGTGCGTGCGTGCGTGCGCGCGTGCGTGCGGGCGGGCCTGCGCGCGGGCGGGCGTGCGTGCGTGCTTGGCGTGCGTGCGTGCGAGCGTGGGAGTGTGCGTGCGTGCGTGCGTGCGAGCGTGCGAGCGAGCGTGCGTGCGTGCGAGTGTGCGTGCGCGCGTGCGTGCGCTCGTGCGCTCGTGCGTGCGGCGCGCGCGTGCGTCGCCTCAAACGCGTCAAAACGTCGGCTCAGCACTTCACAAGCGCCGCGCGTGTTCATCGGAAGGCGAGCGAATGAGGAGTCGAAGTTGTCGGGAGAAGTCGCGGAATTCCTGGCCGAGACGTCGCCGGCGCTGGCGGGGCCGGAGTGCGATCGGATCCGAGCCCGAAAGACGGTGGCCCAGCTGGAGCACACGATCGAGCGTATCGGTCACCGCGTGGAGACGCTCGAGTCCCAATTCCAAAGTTGGGGCCAGGCCATGAACGAGTATCAGGACTCGCTTCACAATGTTCAGCTTCATCAAAGGGATTGTCAGGTGCGCAGGACGGGAATCGGCGGAGGCACGCACGCACGCACGCACGCACGCACGCACACACGCACGCACGCACGCACGCACGCACGTACGCACGCACGCACGCACGCACGTACGCACGCACGCACGCACGCACGCACGCACGTACGCACGCACGCACGCACGCACGCACGTTTCAGCACCACTCTAAGACTTACAAGGACGGCGCCAGCTGGCGCGATTCCGCATCGTGCATCGACTGCACGTGCCACAAGGGCGAGACCGTGTGCCACCCCGTCGGCTGTCTCCGTCTCGACTGTGCTCACCCGCGTCTGCTAAACGGTATCGCAACTCCTGTTCAATGATTGCTCACTGAAACTGCTAGTGAACGAGCGGCAAGTGCGCGTGTTAGGGCACAAATCAATGACGACAATGCAGTGTACACCTCCAGTAATGGAGAATGATGAGCTCGCCATTACCGCTGCCATTAAGCAGCCATTACCTGCATACCATTGATTGAAGACATCTCAACGTCTGTTCACGGGCGTATTAGAGGGGTATCTTCTACCGAATTTCCACTAATCAGCGCAGCAGGAGCATCTCCCACTGATTGCTCAATTTTCAGCTTTAAAAAGGCTTACATTGACCTGGGACGCTCGCCACAGCCCACTGACCCCCAAAACCCCTCTCCACGGCCGTTACCTTGAATAACAACTTGAATACAGACATCTCAGTGGCAGGGGAGAGGACATACCGTAAATCCTCCAATAGTGCCCCCGGGGCACTATTGTTTCAATGTCTCTCAAGAGGAAGGCACTATTAATTTCGTCAGATTGTTGCTCAATTTTGCAGCAAAATTGAACATTAAATGCCTTAAGATGCACACAGGTAGCCGGAATTTAAACGTTTAATTGAGCTACGTGCATTGCACACATGATTACACACCATGCATGCACTTTTAATGCGACTGGGTACCTAGCATTCAAAATTCGATTTTGGCGCGAATTTAAAATTGACTTGCCAGCAGGGCCACTATTGGAGGGGGTTTCTATTGGAGGATTTACGGTATATATTGGCGCATCTGACGCCCACCCACTCACTCTGTCACTACCTTGTGCATTCCCCGAATGCCGTCAGGTTCGTGCTGTCCGACGTGCTTGGAGGACTGCATCTACGCGTCCTACCGCTACGAGTTCGGCGCCGTCTGGTGGCCCAAAGAGTGCGCCCGCTGCGTCTGCACCGAGAACAAATCCAGCGGTACGAGCGAGCATTTTTAATTTTTTTTTTTGGCGGTTAGAGACCGACGTCTCTGGCGAGGTGGGGGGGGGGGAGGACTGCATGGGTCCTTGGTTACTTCTGCCTTCTACAAGGCCGATCGTCTCAATGAGAACAGCGCTCAGGGGTCAGTTGTTTTTGCGTTAGCCCCTTGCTCAAAAGGGTTACTGTTTGACAGTCTTGCCACGCTGAGGATCGAACTCCGCACCTTGCGGTTTGGAACCAACGCCTTAGCCCAACTGCGCAAACAGCCGCAATGATGCAGTTTTTCACCGACCGTAACTGATGCCGTGACTCCCCATCCGCACCTTTTCGCTCTTCAGTCTGCTCCTTCGTGAGCGCGCACAGCTGCGTCACGGACATGGCGCCGTTCGAGATCAACTGCAACGAGGCGCAGAAGACGGTGCCCGAGGGCCGCTGCTGCGCCCAGTGCCAGCACCTAGACTTCTGCGCCCAGAGGCCCTGTCACGCCAAGGCGCACTGTCGCAACGAGAGGTTCGATCGCAAGTGCACCTGCGGCCGAGGCTACTTCGGTGACGGCGACAGCTGCTTCGACGTCGGTGAGACAGACTCTGAGATGTTCAAGTTGGGACCATCTGAGAAAGATGAAGCGTGGTGTATGCGTGTAGGTACCTATATGTACCGTACACATATAAGTATTCGAAAAGGCCGACCTTAGGGGGGGGGGGGGAGGGAATACCATGGTTGGTGAGATACCAGTATTTTGTTGAAGCCCAGCTGAACTTACGCAGGGTGGCAAAAGAAAATCAACCGAAAAAGATCCGTTATAGCTTTTTCTAGGAGGTATCGATTTTGTTCATATTTAGTTTTGTGGCAGCTGGTAAAAGCTCATATCGGCATTTTGTGGCAATCACACAGAGGGGAAGCACGTCAGTTAAAAAAGCCGTTACTTGTAGCCAGAGCTACCGGTGATACTTTTTTTGATCACTTATTTTTCATCCACTTTGTACACTTTTTCCAGCAAAATCGCATGAAGGTTCCAGACTTCACTTGGCAGGCAAGCATGACGCATCTGACTGTGTTGTCAGACTGCATTAATTGAGTGTTGTGACAATTGTGGTAAACCCACAGACTATCCGCAAAGGTGATGCAATTCAGACGAGTGTCTGTCGAGTGTGTGCGGTGTTGGAGCTCGCTGCATCAACACACCTGGCTCGTTCCGCTGCGAATGTCTGCCAGGCTTCAAACGCGCCGACGATGGCCACCGCTGTGTGGACGAGCTCGTCGATCCGAATCCAGCTCCGGAGAAATTGTGATGCTGGTGAAAACCTACTACCTTCACAGAGCACGTGTACTGCACACACACAGAATCTCCAAATTGTGACAAGGTGCTTGCGCTTGTGTGATCTTCCACATTGTCCACATTGGTGCTATGCCGCTGCTGGTTACTGTACGAAAATTGAAAAGGCGGTGTCTCACGAATTCAGAGCTGTGGCATGAGTTGCATAATATTAAATTAAGGGAGGCCATCCAGGGTGGTGGCTGCGCCCCTTTGAGCTAGCCGTCCTGAGAGCTTTGCCAACGACGGTACTGTTCTTCCCAGCTGAAAAACCGTCTACCTCTGCGGGGCGACCGCCGGAGTCAGCATTCGCGCCTTGGAAGCGCCGAGGAGAAGGAAAGTCGGTCGCGCGTCGTCCGACAAACGAGCCCTGCCGAGACGAGCGAGCGAGCGAGAGGCCATCCCGCCAGCCGGCCACAAAAGGGCGGCCTTTGGAGCGCGCGGCCGCGATGTTCAGTGTTCGCGCCGCCGCCGCCGCTCTGCCGTCGACGACGCAACAGTTGGGGGGGGGGGGGGGGAGGGGTGTAGGGGGCGTGTGGGAGGAAGGGGGGACAGGGAACGGCAGGCCGACGGATAAAACGACGGCCGACGGCCGACGGCGACGGCTGCGAACAACGAACGGCGCAACCGCAGACGGCGGCCCCACGAATCAACATTGTCCTCTGCGCTGTCCCCGTTTCGTACACGCTGCTCCCTCGGCGGGGGTGGGGGTGGTGGGGGGGGGGGGGGGGGGTGGGTGGTGGAGCGTCTCTGTTTGCCCCCACGACGTGCCGGGCCCCCGTCCAATCGTGTTGAGACGCCGCTAGCAGCCGCTGCTGCCCCACCGCCAGACAACAAAACACCCCAGCGCCAACACCCCCCCCCCGGGTTTGTCTAGACCAGTCTATACCAACAGGGCGCACAGAAAACGACTGCTGCGCTCGTCTCTCCCCCCCCCCCCCATCCCTCCAACCCCCCATCCACCAACCCCCATAATTTTCCCACATCACGCCAGAACGAGGCACGTTCAAAAATTCAAATTGCGCATCGTCGGGAGATGTTTTCTCAAAGGCAGCGCGCCTACTGTAGCGCGACCTATTCAAAACAACCGGTTATGGGTTGATGTGGGGGCGACTCAGCGAGGAAAAATGCGGCTGCATCGCATTATGGATGAATGCATGCACGGTGCACATTACACTATACCCTAAAAGGGATATGCGTCACCACAACGCGCGGAGTGATGACAGAAACGACAACAACGACGACATATGTACGCATACATTCTGCTACTACAAATCTGTAAGAATGCAAGATATAGGTAGGTACTTTTTCAGGTTTTTAATTTTTTTTTTCATGAAATTGGTTTTGCTTGATTGTCATCAAGCATACACCAACAACAAGGTATGATGCAACCTATACAGGCGGAGATGCTGAAACTTGGAGTTCAATCGGTGACGATGCGATAGAAGAACCAACAAAACGCTCAAAAAAGAAAGGCGCACGGCAAGAATCGAACCCGAGGCCGCATCATCAGAGAGGGCATTTGGCATTCCGGGCCAGCGCTTTCTTAGCCATTTCTGCGAGTTCACAATTGGCCTTGTGAGTTCACAAGTACATATGTAGGTAGGTACAGGTATTTGCTTGTCGTTGTTGTTGTTGTGGTTGTTGGATTCGGGGCAATGCTAGGAAGCCGTCAGTCGCCCAACATACATTGTACACCTGTAGCATACCCATCTCCACGACGCCTTCCCGTCTAGAGCCGCATACCGTAAATCCTCCAATAGTGCCCCCGGGGCACTATTTTTTCAACCTCTCCTTACCCGGGGGCACTATTGGAGGGGGGGCACTATTGGAGGGGGGCTTCTATTATTTCAACCTAAAAATTTTGAATGGTAATGCTAGTTTCGCTGTCAAAATTGCCGATTTTTCGGTGATTTTGATCACTTTTGCTACATTTAATGGTTGATTTACCGCTAATAGTTGCTGAAACTTACTATTATTGGTTAGTAGTAGTGTGTATACACGATATAAATGTACCTACCACTATATTTTTGCCCATAAAAGGCACATGGCACAACATACCCCTTACCCCCGGGTGCACTATTGGAGGGGGGGCTCTATTATTTCAACCTTGCCGTACCCGGGGGCACTATTGGAGGGGGGGCACGATTGGAGGGGGGGTTGTATTGGAGGATTTACGGTAATTAGCGAAAGACTTTCAGAAGTACGCCATCTGTAATCTAGGACAGCGATGGCACGAGAGAAGTATGGCAGCGATGGCAGCCATTGAGAGGGAAGTACTCGATCAAGTGGATCCAGCAAGAATCGAACCCAGAACCGTGCGCGCTAGAGGCTGATTCCCTACCGCTAGGCTAGACGCTGCCACAGATTTGCTTGTACTGTTTTTTAAAACCGTCTGACGCGGTTGCGCTGCCTAGTTTTGGTTGCGAGCAGTCGCACAGTACGCTTCCGCATTCGTGGGCGAAGTCTGGACGCGAACATCAACAAAAAAAAACTCGTCGAGAAACGGCGCATCACTCGTCCGGCTCGCAGATGAAGGAGCACTCGCAGACGCAGTTGCAGGTGTCGCGCTTGCGGCGCTTGTGGACGACGGTGCGCTTGAGACGGGGCGCGCTCTCGGGGCAGGTGTAGGGGCCGCAGCCGCACTCGCAGCTCTGGCACACCTCCGGTCGGACCACCGGCGGCTGCGTGGGCGGCGACTCCGTCGGCAGAGCCGCCTTGTCGCCCAACTCCGCGGCGCAGACGTTCGGACGGAGAATCGAGTCGTGCAGTCTGCAGAGGGACGCGTGCGTGCGTGCGTGCGTGCGTGCTGGGGCGTGTGTGTGTGTGCGTGCGTGCGTGCGTGCGTGCGCGCGTGCGTGCGTGCGTGCGTGCGTGCGTGCGTGCGTGAGTGCGTGCGTGCGTGCGTGCCGGTGCGTGCGTGCGTGCGCGCCGGCGCGTGCGTGCGTGCGTGCGTGCCTGCGTGCGTGCGTGCCTGCGTGCGTGCGTGCGTGCCGGCGCGTGCGTACCGGTGCGTGCGTGCCTGCGTGCGTGCGTGCGTGTATTCTCGCTTTTCAGACGCTCACCTGCCCTTGTCGTCGATGTGGAAGTAGCACTGAAACTCCTTGAGCACGTGCCCTTGAGGAACGGCGTAGTCGAACGGGGCTTTGTAGGCGTTGAGACGACGCGGCACGCAGCCGCTCTTGCGCACGATCACGTTGTCCGCCTCGCAGCAGATCGGCGAGACCCTAAAATCGGTTGCCTTGCCGCTGGCACCGTTTCTGGATTTTGAGGTTCGGTGTACAATGCACATACTGTAGGTATGTACATAATACGTTCGCAAGAGTTTGCCGACCCAAGTTAAAAGATCGACTCTTATTATTCGCACCATCGCATAATTGTGCATTGGTACATTGTATGTAGTGTGATGTGCACGGCACTCTCTAGGTACCTACATATACACACTCTCGTTTCCAGGGAAAGCACAACAACTTGGTTATCCCAGTCCATACTGCCGTTCTAGGGTAGCACCCACACATTCCGCTGATCTGTTGAAAATTTCGACTGTCGCCGTTATAGCGAATCGACAACCGAAACGCACACGTAGAATCCGGTCTCGTAGTCGGACAGGTAGAGGGAGAGACCTCCGACGAACGTGTGGGGCCTGGTGCAGCCTTCGAGGTTCTCCTTGCACTGGAGCGGTCGCGAAGGCGTGCAGATCGGATTCCGCACCGCGGACGCGTCGCCCAGCAAAGGCTCGCACTCCGCGTAGATGTGGCCGCCTGGAAATCGCAATGCAATTTTTTCACGCAAAACCTCACGAATCTCGAGCGATAAACACCCCACAAGGAGTATAAATCGATGCAGGCAACAACGGATGGACTGCTACTACGATTTCAACCCTTCAAACATGTGCTCCAAACATAATATTCTGACACATTGCAGTCTTTCACGTTTGCAAGGAACCGTTTGAATTCTGCTCGAACAAATACAACTCTAGGCATTTGTGCTGGGAATATAGCGCCGAAGACAAATTCAAACAGTGACTTGTTCATTCGCGCATGCTTGCATCTTTTGACAGTTGGAAAGGAGAGAGTAAAATTCCCAGCCGGGGTTCCCACCGAATCCATCGTGTCCGTTGTCGCGCCGGACCCTCGACAGTCGGTAGCCGGGGTCGCACTCGATCTTGTCGACCTTGGGCGCCGGCGGCAGCGGGTTGTCGGTCGGATATTCGAACTCCAGCATTTCGTCAAATGCTGTCGCCGCCGACGCCAGCGCGGCGCAGAGAAGAAAGGCGTTGCGACTCATTTTTGGCGTGGGCTCGCGACGCAGAAGACGACGGAGAAATGGCGGGCGAGCGAGCGGGCGGACAGACGGAAGCGGCGCGCGCGCGCGCGCGGCGGAAGCGACGACGACGCGACGCGAAAACGATTGGCGAAGGCGCGCGCTCCTTTGAATGGAGACAACACGACTGCTGATGTGAACCGCTAATTCGTGCGACGTGCGCGCCGAAAAAAAGCATTTTAAATGGTTTTATGTTGCAATTTGCAGTTAAGGTCTTTCAACCTAAAAAATTTGAATGGTAATGCTAGTTTCGCTGTCAAAATTGCCGATTTTTCGATGATTTTGATCACTTTTGCCACATTTAATGGTTGATTTACCGCTAATAGTTGCTGAAACGTACTATTATTGGTTAGTAGTAGTGTGTATACCCGATATAAATGTACCTACCACTATATTTTTGCCCATAAAAGGCACATGGCACAACATACCCCTTACCCGTGGGGGCACTATTGGAGGGGGGGCTCTATTATTTCAACCTTGCCGTACCCGGGGGCACTATTGGAGGGGGGCACTATTGGAGGGGGGGGCCGTATTGGAGGATTTACGGTAATTGTAAGGGGCCATTTGTGGGGGGGGGGGGGATATTGGAGGGTTAATGGTTCTGGGAAAATGGGAAATCAATCGCAAAACAATGTTGGTGAGATCATAATTCAGTGGGACACATTGCTGGATTGCAAAAAAAAATATCCGACTTTATCTGCAGTTTTCAATTCGGTGACTCTCCGTTTCCATGCTTCAGTGGATGGTGGTTTGATGGAAATGCACAAAGTTGTGCATCAACTATCTTAACTGGAGCCTACTATCCTGACTGCAATGTACCAGCAGGAGAACCACCTGGAATTGTCTTTGATAAAGGTGCACCTGGCAATACTCAGTATTCTTACAAAAGAGTTACCATGCTCATTCGAGAGCAGATGTTCGGAGGTGGGTACATATTTATAATTTCCTATAAGGATTTTCGAAATTGAAAATTTTCACCAAACAAAAATTAGACATGGCGCGGCCAACCCCAAAGGACTGTGCTGGCTACTTTGCACATAACCACAGAATTAATGGATACTTCATGGTGCTGCCCATTGGTGCAGTGACCTCACAAAGGGCCTACTGTCAATTTGAAGCCTACATGACTGATGGATTACCAGGTAACTTTTTATTGCATGTACTGGGTGATAAAGTTTCAAGATGATGATGGGATTCATTACACTGTCGGATACATTAAAGGCCGATTTATAACCGTGAGGCATGGACACGGACATGCAAATGTCCGGCCTGGACTTATAACCATACCTGTAACTGGGGGGGGGGGTTGGGGGCCCCACACTATTTTTCCAACACCCACCCAACTCCCCCCCAACCATACCTGTAACTGGGGTGGGGTTTGGGGGGGGGGGGGGTTCCCCTCCCCCCAGGTGGGGGGGGGGGGGTTCCCTCCCCCCAGGTGCTGAGTTTGACCCTACCCACACCCTCCCCAACCCTCCCCCCCAGGTTGTCCTGAACCCCCACCCAGACCCCCCCCCAGACTTTTTAAAGTCTTTGTACTACATACTATAATGCAAATAAATTCGTTTTGTACAGCGTTTTTGAGCAAGAATCGACACAAAAGTGTCTATTTTGCGTTTTTTACAGTGTATTTTGACGAAGAAGAACCTATTTTCAGGTTTTTACAGTGTATTTTTGACTAAAAATAGACCAAAAATTGCCTATTTTTTTGTCATTACTTGGTAAGATTCGTATTGCTGGGTGAAATT
>JASAMY010001795.1:0-54056 GCA_030248085.1 Paralinhomoeus sp. GSCO2_6 | reverse complement strand
GCGCCGGACCTGGAAATCGCGCCCGACACCCTGGTCGAGAAGTGGCTGCGAGTCGAAGACCACTGCGGCGTCGACGGCGTAGCCGCTCTCGCCACGGCCAGCGCCAAATACGTCGCCAATCTCATGCAGGTGTCGCCCACGCTCGCCGCCTCGGCGTTGCGAGCGACCGTCCAGCGAGTCGCGCCCGCTCCACCTGTGTGCGTGGAATTCATTGGCTATGACGACTTACCGAAAAAGATCTACTTCGACTACTTCTACGCGCGCGCCAGCATCACGGGCTTGGGCATGCTCGGGCATAGTTCGCCGTGCGCCAACAGCCGCGCGTGGGTGACGTTTTACCCCAAGCCCAGCGTGTTCGTGTGCGGGCCAGCGGTCTACTGCGTCGGCGCACTCATCGACACGTACCGTCACACGGGCTCCGACGACCAGTTCGCCGCTAGCGAGCTGCTGAATCGCATGCGACGTGCGGCCGCTACGGCGATCTCGGCGCACCAGTCGCTCGGGCAGCCCGGCGACCAGCCAGAGGAATTCCACAACCCGACGTCGTTCCTGTGGGCACAACACTTCGGCAGCCTGCTCTACCCGCTGGAGTACACTTGCCCGTTGAAGAGCGGCTTTCAAGACGACCCACCGTCCGAGTCGACCTTCGACGGCCGCAGCCCGTTCGCGATCCCGTCTGGCGGCCCGCGATCCCACCAACAGCAGCGCGCCGCCCAGGCCAGCGGCCCCCCTCGCCCTTGAACGCGTTCGTTTGGTGATTTCTTGTTTGAACGTTTGACCGATGTTGTATCTTGTTCAATCGCGTTTGCTCGTCTCTCTTAGGTACGGTACCCCACCCCTACCTCGATCTGGTTCCTCCTCGGTATGTTTGCACGTTGCGTGCGTTGCCTTTTCGCGCTCACTTCTCTGTCCCCCCCCCCCGCTTCGCACGCTTGCACGTGTGTGTGCATGCGCGCGTACGTGCGTGCGTGTGAACGCTCGCACCCGTGTGTGCATGTGCGCGCGTGCTTGCGTGCGCGTGCGCGTGCGCGCGTGCGTTTGTGCGTGCGTGCGTGCGCGTGCGTGCATGCGCATGTGAAATGTGCATGCGCGCCTAAGCCTAAGGCTAAGCAAAAGCCTAAGCTTAAGCGTAAGCCTAAGGAATAAATTAAAATAAAATTAAAAATTACATAGAATAAACTATTATAAAAATTTAACAGTCGAGCAACAGAGCAACGAGAGTCGACGCATTTAAAATATTATGGTGTGTTCCTCTCGGTTCACTGGTTCACTGAACTTAGGTTTCCCCGCAAATCTGCCCCGCGTGCCCCGCCTGCCCCGCGCGAGTATTTTTCCCGAAAGGTGCGTTTAACACTTCACTACTGGAAATCAACACTTCACTATTGCATTACAATTCAGATCAAACAAGACGTAGTTCGCGTCGGCCGTGTCGACGACAGCGCCATGATAGTAACACGTTGCGCACTGTTCTGGGCTGCTGGAAGCAGTCCCAACTCGAGCGAGCGACAGCACTTCGCGCACGCATAGGCTTCTCCAGAACTTGTCTCTCCAGTTCATGCTTCTAGAATAGCAAACTCCGCCATTTCCTGGCCCCGAGGTCAGGATGAGAAAGGAGGAGGGTTGGGGTGGGTCCAGGCCCGTTCCCATATTACAGATGATCCCACCTGGCAACAGCCCCGCAACACCCTTGGGCGTCGTTTGAAATTGCGGTAACGCCAACACAACCAGCGTGACGTAATGACCAGCTTTCGGGGCAGGACCCAATCGTGCCCGGGTGCTGCTCGATTACTGTGACCAACTCCCCACTAGCTTGCCGCTTGACCGCTCGCGGTACGACCTCGGCCGCGAGGAAGGGAGGTCCTCGCCACGACACCGGTCGTCATCAACAGGCGCGGATGCCTCTCCCCCAGCCATCCCGCAAGGTCTAGACAGAGCGAGGAGCGAGGAAGCAGTCGCCGCCGCTTCTTACCGGTTCAACAACAACACTCAGACTAAATCAACAATCAAATATGCTGAGTAGGTAGCTACAATGAAATGTAAAATGTAAAAGAAAGTATGGGAAGGAGCGTAAAACAGAACGAATTCAAATTTGCGATGGTTTGCGCATCGGCGAAATTTCGGCGAAAATTCGGCGAAATTTTCCGCGTAGTGAAGTGCAAATATGCGTCCCGAAACTCACTCGCGTGTCGGGCCGATACGCCAAAGGTGTTACAAGTGTTACAAGTGTTACAAAGGGTACGGTACAATTTGCAAATTTACATACAGCTGTTTTTCGTTAGCTCGGAATCGCTTTGTTCTGTTAATTTGATAGTCGTTTTGCAATGCAAGAATTGATTAGTAGCTGTTAGAAAATGAAGCGAAAAAGCCAGCGCGTACCGCCCGAACTTTGGGAGCGAGACGACGTGCAGAGTATTCTGGATAGCTTGCGACGGCGAGACGGAGCGCACACTTTTCGATCAGCAGCTGCAAGAATCGTGGTAATATAAAGCAAAGTCGTCTTTTTTTTGCTTTTGAACACTTGATGCGGGCTGCAATGCAGGAATTGACGGGGTGCGAAGTCAGCTTCATGACCGTATCCCGTCACGTCAAAGACTCTGGCATGGGCTGCCGGCAGATTGACCCAAGTCGACCGCATGAAAAAACGCAGAACCTGGTGGCGGTGGCAGCAGCCGCACAGCTGCGAGAGTCAGCCACCATCCCGCAGCTACTACCACCGCCGCCGGCGCTCGCGAACTGCGGCAGTAGTAGCACCGCCCCCAGGATCGGGCACTTGGTCGTCAATACGGTGCCTTTGCAGTCAGCTTCGTCTGCTGTCGCACTGGCACATGGCGACAGCCGCATTGTCGACAGCTTCGGCGTTGACACGCGGCCGCATTGTCGACAGCTTCGGCGTTGACACGCGGCCGCAGTCGACCCCGTCTGCGTCCAGTGGAGGCCCTCCGAAATCACCGAAGCGGCAGAGCCAGAGGCCAGCGTCCGCTCCGCTAGTAGCGGCGACGACAACGGCGTCAACGACTGCGCTCCTGTCGGCGACGAACGTGATCGCCTCAGCCAGGGCGTTGGGGCGAGCGCTGGAAGACTGGTCGGAAACTGTCGTCAAAACGGCGTCGTTGAGCTTGCCGAGTGACTCGGCTGCCTCTGCATGGGTCGGAGAACCGTCTGGGAAGCCGTCTACGTCAGCTGTGAACACGTCGACTGCAGATGGAGCGCCACCAACCGTGAATCAGAAGTGCGAACTGAACAGATGCGGTTCAAATAACGAACCTCAAACCACCGAAGCGGCGCCCGTTAACCGCTTTGCAACGGTGACTTCCAAAAGGCTGACGAAGACGTCTATTTTTGTGACGGATGGGACGGGATTCGGCCGCTTGTACCGCATGACGAATCAGACTCCAGACGGCACAACGTACTACCGCTGCTCTCGGTGCGACTCGCTGAACCGCGTCGAGAGGACCGGCTTAACCGCAACGGCAGTCGTCAGACAAATTGGGGAATTGGAGCTTGGCAGTGTGCAGCATCATCCTGGCTGCTTGCCGATTAGCGCTGCAGTGGGCGACGCCAAGGAGCGCGACCGTGGGGCTCGGCGCCATGTGCGAGAAGGGAGACTTGGCCCAAAGAAAGCGTGGATCTTGGTAACAACTGTCGTCCACTGACAAGAAGTGCAACTAACGCACTTCTTTGATTTGAGGCCCAGGCGGATGCCCTCCATGAGAGCCTTTCTTTCCTCCTGTCAGTTGCCTCGAGGCTGCATCTTGGGACGCTGGAAGTGGGAGGGGTGTCACGTTTGCCTCACTGGAATCAGTACCCCTCCCCCCTGCCGCTTTCAGTTGCCTCGAGGCTGCATCTTGGGACGCTGGAAGTGGGAGGGGTGTCACGTTTGCCTCACTGGAATTAGTACCCCTCCCCCGTCGCCTCCCGTTTTCACTAGCCTCTTTGATTGATCGATCCCTTGCTTGTATAACAGTGGGATTGGGCTCCGTGCTAGCCTACTACCTCCAACTCCCAGCCCTCTCGCTTTGTACGGTTGTTTCTGGCATGTGTTTGTTTACTGTGCGTTGGCCTTGTTGCAGCCTACGCGTTGTACACGTTGTCGAGTTTGTTGGCTCTTCAGAGCGCTGTTTTGTAGAACAGATCGGTTCGGTACATCTGACCAACTTTTCCGCTGAACTTTCGCAGCAACTTTCACCTCTCTTTCAAGGAAACAATTCTAAAGTTTTGTATTGTTACTGACTCCTTGGTCGTTATTACATCGCTATTATTAGGCATGTCTAAGCGTAGTCGAATTCAAATTATTGGGTCTCATAGCGAATGCATGCTTGCCAGCAGACGATAGACTCAAACTTTGGCGTATCCTTGGCGCATCCTTGGCGTATCGGCACATTTGGCGTATCCGCTTTGGCGTATCGGCACGGAACCGAAACTCGTTCACCTTGGGAAAACGGATCTGGAAGGGGAAGGGGACGAGTCTGGAAGGGGACAGAACTTTGCGTAATTATTTTGGTGCGCTATCGTGTATGCCCTCCTCCTTCTCGCCCCACAAAAGATATTACTCTTCCTCTGCCTCTTTGGCCCCTTCGGCACGCCAGACGTCCGCGAGCGGCGACGCCATGGCCGCGCTAGAGGCGTTCTTCGACACGCAGGCGCGTCTGTCTACTCGCTCTCTCAATCGCGCGCGCTTCTGACCAATTTTCGGCGTCTTTTTGTAGGTGATGCACGAGACGCTAGAGGGCGACAGCGCCGAGAAGCCGCCGCTGACGGTCGAGCGAGCCGAGAGCCTCATCGCCGACGTTCATACCGCTCGGCCGCCGAGCGCAACACCGGTGCGTTTTTTATCGCAGTGATTGTCGAGTCGAATCTTGCTCGCGAAGTTTCTACAAGAAAGGTGGATGATGCAAATCGAACAGACCCGGCTGGCCGTAGATCGGCGGTCGACTTCAACAAGCTGCTTGAGGCGGTCTCCATTGGCGACTTTGTGCGGCACGCACAACCCGACAAGAAACAGAAGGGAGAATGCTGTCTGCTCGTCTTCCCCGGTTGTTTGCCAGTGTTTTTCTGTCAATCACGTACACGACCCGCAGCCCTCCTTTTTTCCTTATGCGTGCTATTGCGTAATTGATGGGCCAATCTCCCTCCACCCACCACACGGCCAAATGGGTAGTGTATCCCTGGATTGGAGCGTGACACACATTGTGGTGTGCTGTTTAGCGGACGAGAACATGCTGAGCAGCTTCAAGCGCATCTGCGTGGTTGGTGGCAACAGCATGAACCAGGTGAACGCCAAGAAGGACAAGAGGCCGCCGTACACCTGACCTGCAAGGTTGTCGGGCCGGACCTCGGCCTTATCGGCTGCTGGACCCAGCGCCCACACCCAATGGTTATCAACAACCGCTTCCCAGCTAAAAATTTGCAGTGAGCATGCCTCGCGAAGCACTGTTTTGCTGCTCCATTGAGCTGCGGTTGCCGACGTCGACAGCGGCGCCCGAAGACCTCGTGCTGGTCCACCGGGAGCGGTACGCGTATTGGCAGCAGAATGAGCAGCGCTACACGACGGCCATGCGAGACATGGTCATCCGCTGTAGATATAGCTGTGTCATGTCTCGCTACTTGTATTTCCACAACAAATTGCTCGACGTCTCCAACACTAAGGGCAACTTGTCGTTGAGCCACCGCGAGGAACTGGCTCGCGCCTTTGGTGTGTATTTGTAGGCTTTAAAATGTAGGTTGCGCGAAGTGGCTGTGAAGCGATTATTAATTCGTTTGTTAGGTTGTTGTTCGTCTGCTAAATCCGTGTCCGAATCTCGTGTCACACAAGCCGTCGCGCACCACCGCTTCCGCCGCCTCAATTCGCATGGAATTCTAATATTCTATAGTTTTTGTGTTTGATAGTTTAGAACTAATGACTTTCGGGAGGCGACAACAGAGAACGAAAAGCACTAATAACTTTCGAGAGGCGACAAGAGAGACAATAAGAAGGCGTAGATTATAACGCACCCAAATAATTACTTTGTCCCCTTCCAGACTCGTCCCCTTACCCTTCCAGATCCGTTTTCCCTTCACCTTCATTCGTTGCATGCATTGCATGTATTGCATGCATCGAATAGTAATTGCCCGAATGTTGGGGAAACACTCGACGGAAGGAAGAAGGAAGCGAGTCTGGAAGGAAGACGTAACTTTGCATAATTATTCGGTGCGTTATAACATATGCTTTTCCCTTATCGCCTTTCAAAAGAGATTAGTATTTCTAAGAAGCGCCAACTTGAAATATGGCGGAGCCAAATTTTGGCGCGCTTGACGAGTTCGTGGAGTCGACCGATGAAGCGGCTAATCTGTTGGTCCGCAAAATGCGCCAGGACGTGGTCGATGCGGCGCTGAAGAGCGTGCCCCACCTGATGCCTGAGGGCATGCAGCAAGCCAGCTTTGTCATCGACTGCACAGCGATCAGGACCACCAAGGATCTTTTTGTGGACTCGTACGGAAAGTGGGGCAGAGGTTGCGGAAAGCTGCGGTTGCCGACGTTGACAGCGGCGCCCGAAGACCTCGTGCTGGTCCACCGGGAGCGGTACGCGTATTGGCAGCAGAACGAGCAGCGCTACTCGAAGGCCATGCGAGACATGGTCATCCACTGTATATATAGCTGCGTCGTGTCTCGCTACCCGTACTTCCACAACAAATTGCTCGACGACTCCAACACTAAGGGCAAGTTGTCGTTGAGCCACCGCGAGAAACTGGCTCGCGCCCTTGGTGTGTATTTGTAGTAGAGTTTAAAATCGCGGTTGCGAGAGTAGGCTGTGAAACGTTATGATGTCGTCGTCGTCTTGTCTGTCGTTGTCGTTGTATTGACTGTCGTCGAATTTGTCCGGTGCTAAAATGAGTCTGTGCTGAATGTCGTGTCGGCACGAGTTATGCACTGCAATGAAGTAAACGATCTACTAGAATGCACGCACTAATCATGGTGCATACTGTCATGATGGTGAAGTATATCTTTTAAAAGGCGACGAGAAAAGGAACGTACGTTGCAACACACCCAAATAATTATGCAAAGTTACGTCTTCCTTCCAGACTCGCTTCCTTCTTCCTTCCGTCGAGTGTTTCCCGAATGTTGCAATGTGGCTCCCTTCTCCGTTGGAGGATCACTTCGTGCACGTCGTTGATGGCGACCTCCACGTCAGGCGATGGCTGAGACCGCACAGATCTGAAGAGACCTTCCAGGAGAACTGTGAGACGTTCTCTGAACAGGCTTGTCATCCTCTACATGTCAACAGCGGTTGGCTTTCCGAGACATTCCATATCGTGTTCTTGCTCTGTGCGGAGTGCAGCTATGTAGGTGGCTGCGTGGTGGACGCGTACTGCTCAAGTGACAGTGCTGGCCAGTTACTGGTCGCCGTGGGCAGCCAGGCGGGTCGAGTGTCGGTGCACGGCGCGGATGTGTCGTCGTCTCGTGCGGCGCGAACGCAAGAGCTGCTCTCGAGCCACAAGAGTCAACGACCCGCCCTCTGCCTCAAATTCAACTCGGACGACGGCGCGCCCTTGCTGGCGGCCGGCTTTGAGAGGTATGACCGCGCTTAAGTGTCAATGTAAACTGCACGTCAACGTCAACCTGCATGAAATACTTTCGGGATCGGATCTGCTTGGGGGTCGCCCCCCCCCCCCTCCCTACCGGCCAACGTGGACGTATGGAGCGTGTAGTGGTGCGTTGCAGATTGCGCGGCCAGGCGGGACTTTTGGTGTACGACGTGGCATCGTCCGGTTCGTCAAGCGCTGTCCGCCATCATCGATCCTCCCACCACCACCACCACCACTCTAAGCACACCGCAACTGCGCACCCTTTGGAGCTGGCCCTCTCAGAAGCGTGCCAATCCGTCGATTGGTTCGCCAACAGTCCCAAGTCTTTTTTTGGCATTGGCAGCTTGGAGAGTGAAATGTCGCGGGCACGAACGGAACCTCTAGATGCCTGGTCGCTGGTCTCAGCAACAAGAACATCCAACTCTTCGACACGCGCAGCCCTTCCAGGGAGGAAGCTCCCAGTTGCCGCTGTGTGTGCGCCCGTGCGTGTGTGTATGTGTGTGCGCGTGTGTGGTCTCCATACGGGAGTTCTGAACCGTTGCTCCCAACGCGCGGAGCTTCCTTCCTCCATTGCGCAGACAGCAGTTGAAGATCTCCACCCGAAGCGTCTACGACGTGCAGTTGAGTCCGTTGGACGAGGCGGCGCTGTTGTCGCGCCACGACCAGCAGCTGATGGTCTGGGACCTGCGGGCGGACGGCGTCTCCCGAGACGCGCCCGCCAACCCCGCCGTTCTACTCGCCGTCAACGCCCCAGCGCCCATCCTCCAAGGTCCGCACCCCTACTAACGCGTACGCAAGCGCTCGCGCGTCCACGTGCTGCTTTTCTCACTTTGTGTATGTATCAAGGGGGGGGGGGTGTAAGCCTAGGCTATCCCGGGGTGTGGAGGGTAGTGCAGTGTGGTTGAGCGATGCTGGGGCGGGCGGTCTGAATCCCATGGGGCCAGAATCCGCCCCTTTAGCGACGTGGGACCCCACAACGCGTCACGTCGTGAACGTGGTGTGCTCCGGCCTGCCGTATCTCTACCAGTACCGGATCCTGAGAACGCAGGACGCGAGCTTGTTCTACTTCGACAGAAAGGACGTCGTGCTGCCTTTGTCGCGAAGAAGGCACCATGAGGATGATGGCAGCGCGAGCGAGCGACGCCTTCACTTCCACCGAACCGAAAAGAATATGGCGCTCATTGAAGAGAGGTCCGCTGATAAGACCGAGCTGTTTTCGTTCAAGGTAGCCCTTGTTTTGTCTGTTCGGCTGCGCTGGGAGTCTGTGAGATATGACAGCCTGTTCTCTTCTCTTTGTCTGTTGAATGTTACACTTCCATGTGTATGACTAATACGCAGTCTTGCATGCATGGAAGAAACGAGGCAAGATACAAAGGTCCTACGGCGGCTGTATTATATCGCAAACCGTCTGATCCCCCCCCCTCCCCTCCCCCTGCAATTTGTCCCCTTTCTATAGGGATGTCAGTTTATTAAGGTCCCCAAAATTGGCGCCTAGCCTAAATGAGCCGCTGCAAATTTTGTTCAGTGTTTGTGTGTGTGCCACTCATGTGTAATATCTTCGAATTACACGTGAGACCGTGCGCAAGTGTGTGCGTGTGTGTGTGTGTGTGTGTGTGTGTGTGTGTGTGTGTGTGTGTGTGTGTGTGTGTGTGTGTGTGTGTGTGTGTGTGTGTGTGTGTGTGTGTGTGTGCGCGCGCGGGCGTGCGTGCATATAAAAAGAGGCCTCCATACTGTCATTGGCAGCGACACTCGCCTCACATCCGAGTCTTCCGAACTTCCAAAATTGCAAGCCTCTCTAAACAAATCGTCCCCCCGCCTGTACAACTCCAGCCCGCTCACGTACGGCCGAAAGAGAATGCGCTCCATGCGGCTTATGGGAACGTTCATGGTTGGAGTTCAGTTCTCGACGGAGGCGTGCCTCTGTTGGCACTCGGACGAGAAGCTCCTCTCCTGCCTCGGCGCCCACTCCGCCGAGTTTCTCATTGGCGCCACCGACGATGGCGCTCACTGCATAGAACAGGTCTCTGTCCTCCAAATCATATCTCTAGATCGTCCAACAGTAACACGAGGCGCTCTATGTAGTTGAACCTTCACTTTCCGGGGAGCACTGTTGGTGTTGGTGTTGTTGTTGCATTGGCGTACCCGTCTCAATTCTTAGTGAGGCCTTCTCCAATACAGGCCTGTTACTCATTCAGTTATTAGCAGCATCAGTTGTAGTTATATTTCCACCACGCCGCTTAGTGTGCCTATGCAGAAACTGAGAGCAACAGTCAAAGAAACGCAAAAATTCACAAAGTGAAAGTATGCAAGTTTGGCTTTTTGTAGCAAAGTGCGACACAATGCATCACTTCTGTTATGGTTTTTAACTGTGTCTGACGCAAAATTTTATGAGGATTCTGAAAATGTTGATGTGAGCCCAAAAATCTGCAGATTTGCCCTCTTTTTCATTGCATAGTCACTGTGAGTCCCAGATGGACTGTGAAACTTTGAACCCCAAAAAGGTGGGTTCCAGCTAGCTAACTTTTTTTCTTACTATTTCAGTTATGAGCAGCATCAGTTGTAGTTATACGTCCACTACACCGCTTAGTGTGCCTACGCAGAAACTGAGAGCAAGGCCCAAAAAACCTCAAAAAATGGACTGTGTCAAATTTTCTGCTCTGGATTTTTTTGTGGAAGAGTCGGGCAATTGTTACAATTTACATTGTACGACATGTAGAATTGTGCGCAGATTCCGAAAACGTGCTCAGATTTGCGATTGGCCTTCAGAATCAAAAGTTATGGCCAAAAAACCAAATGCACATGCAGAAAAACGTTTTTCTCCTTTAACTTTCGAAAATTTTTTTTTGCTGAAAAACGACTTATCGATTCTTGATCAGCACCCTAAAGTACCCAAGTGTGCCAATTTATAAAGAAATCAAAAATACTTTCGGGGATTTGGCCACTTTGAAGCTCAAAAGCTTGGTCCTTACAAAAAGTGAGTCTTAAAATAGGATAGCCACACCAACTGCAACTTAGGACGGCGACAGGGAGAAGTTCCATTGACAGAGAGGAGTCCTGTTAGTGGGTCCATCGAAAATGAATCCCAGAGCCGTGCGTGATACAGGCTGATTCCCTGCCACTAGGACATCCATTAGTCGTAGAGGAGTGGGAGGGAGAGAGGGGGACACCACTACCGCCCATCGAAGCGAATGCGTGCACACGCGCGTGTCGTTGTGCAGACGATGAAGCGACTGGCGAGACTCGAGTACGGCGCGGTGCCGTCCGAATTCGCGAGCTGCGCGGAGCTGTGGCGCAAGCAGACCTGCACCGGGGACGGGGCTGCGCCAGTCGACGACGTCGCCTGGGTCTGGCGCTGGATGCAGCGTCTGGCCGACTTCAACTGGAAGGGCTACTGGGACAAGTGCTGTTCGCCGCTCCCCTTGCCCCTCACCGCTCAGACGCCGCGTGTCGTCGCCGCTGCAGGTTTCCCGGCGCGCTCTCCATTCTCCAGACGGCGGGCGCCATCGAGTCGGTTGGTGCCAACTGTATTTCTTCATTTCCTTCAGTGCATACCTGTTACGGCGTGGAGCTGGCAAGGGGCTGTAGATGCCCACATAAATTGGCTTGGGGTAGGGGGTTGGGGGCTGTGCATTGTCTCTGTGTGAAGTTCCATTGAGTCACTTCCAAGTTGCCTAGTGCGTAACGAGCGGAATTGAGTCAGGTTGGCTATTCTAGGCGCTCACGTCGGCGGAGCAGCGTAGTCGCGTCCTCTGCTGCTGCGGCTGGTCGGACGGCAAGCTCTTGGTGCCACCACCCTCCGCTGGCAGCTCGGAAGAGCCTGACGACTGGCGGAGCTCTGGAGCGCAGTTCGCCTTTTCTGGCGACCTGGACAAAGAGCTGAAAGCGCTCGCGACCAAGCAAGAACACACAGAGAGGGCGGCGGCCATCGCCACCTTCTGCGGCCGAATCTCGACCGCCGTCGACGTCAGTTCGCCCATCGAATGAATGTTGAACTTTGAATTCTTTTGAGCCACAAAATTCATGGAATCGTCTTATCGTTTACTCGTGCGTGATCAAACGTAAAGGATTTTGACGGGATGCTGTGGTTGAATTTCTCGCATGCGATTTGACGACTCCCCCGTGGGCAGACGACTTCTGATCGCTGGGATGGATGGGGATTTGTAGACTAAGTCGGGCGCTTAGTAAGACTTTTGGAAACGGCGACTGACGCCACAGTACCCCACTGTCCCGTGATGATTCGCCGATTCGCGGAGTTGCCGGATTCAGATTTTGTCGGCAGCGGCGACGTCGGAGCGGCCGGAGCTGCGGTTCGTCGCCATCGCTCTGTCGGGCTACCTGAGCGGCCGCGAGTCGGCGGCGCAGCGAGCGCAGCTCTCGACGTTGCTCGACTCGGCCGTGGACAGCGTCGCGAGTCCCTATCTCAAGGCCATCTTCGTCTTTCTCTCCTGTGAGCTGGCGCTTCTTTTCCCGGTACCATCGAGCGACGGTGCCACGGGGGCCCCTCCGGGGGTGGTTTTTTTTTTGCGCGTCCCTTCTTTTTTTGCCCCCCTGGGTTCTTCTCCCCCTTTTGCGGGGGGGGGCGTGGGGGGGGGGCGGGCTTGGCCTCGCGTCGCCCCTCCCCCGCGGTGCCACCGCGACTGCAGGCATGCTGGCCTGGTCGGCGGACGAGGCGTCGACGCCGGCTCTGGAGCGCCTCCTGGAGCTGGAGGCGCTGCCTCTGCGCGACCGCGTCGGCGTCGCCCTCGTCTATCTGCCGGACGAGCAACTCGTCGACGCGCTGGCCCGCCTCGCCCACCGCTGCGCCGAGCGCGGCCACCTGCCCGGCCTCCTCATCACGGGCCTCGCCAACGACCTCCGCTGCCTCACGCTCCTGCAGAAGTGCGCGCTCGATTCGGAATTGTTTTTTGCACAGCAAAAATTTCACAGAAGGTTCGGCTGGTCGGCTACAAAACGGAAAGATGAAGCAGAACATGTGGTCTAGCTAAAAGCCATTTTTTACTAACTTTTGCGCAAAAAAGTGCAAAAATACAAGGCTTTTTGGACAATAGCGTTGCTCAGTCTCTCTCGCGCGCGCCGTTCACACTCGTCTCCGTTCAGCTACGTCGACCGCACGGGCGACGTGCAGTCGGCGGCGCTGCTCGTCTTGCACGGCGGCGTGTCGACCGCTGGGCCGCCCAAGAGGGAGTCGGCGCCGTCCGTCGTCGACCGCTCTCTGTCCGTCAGCTCGCTGGGACAGCCGACGTCGGGCGGCTCGTCCCCGAGCTGCGTGCCGGCAGCCATCCTTCCCACCGGTGTCGACAGCAACATCGTCGAGGGGTTAGGGCGCGCGTCCCCTCTCTTGTCGGATTCTGGGCTCTCGCGCGTCCAGGTACTTCGGTCTGCTGAACTCGTGGCGGCTCTACCACTACCGGAGTCGACTCGAGGCCCTCCAGTCGCGGCCCCTGCGACGAGTGGCGCAGGTGAGAGAGTGGCCGGCCGAATCACGCGATCGACTCCGAGTGTGCTGGAACTGCTGTGGTGTTGACTTCGTACTGTGCAATCTCCCTCTATCCCGGACAATGGTTGGTGCGGTGACAGGTCGAACAGTTATCAAAGTGATCTTGATTGCGCCCCCCCCCCCACACTTTTCCTGGTTCGTGTTGCTTGTCTCGCTGGCGTGGAGGAGGCGTGCCCCGCCGTCGTCTCGACGCTTTGACGCTCCGTTCGACGGTCGCGTCTTCAGGCCGAGCTCTGCTGCACGTTCTGCGGCAAGGCGGCGTTGCTGCTCCACCACGGCGTCAGTGGCTCGCGGCCCTCCGCCGGCCTGCAGTCCCCGGGGGCCGCCTCGCACAAGCCGGCCTCGGCGGCGGCGGCGGCGGCGCACCAGCGGCTCGCGGCCACTCGCAGCGTCGCCAGCTGTCCCGGCTGCCGGAAGCCGCTCGCACGCTGCGCCCTCTGCCGCCGACACATGGGCGCCCACGCCGCCACGCAGCACTCACCGCCGCCGCGAGCGCTGCTGCGCCAGCAGCACGACGGTGCGTCCAGCTTTGCCTACGTCCTCGTGTACTAGATTGCGTGCGCGCGTGCGTGCGTGTGGAGACTTGTGATATTACGACGAGGCGTTGGCGCGCAGGGCCGGACGGCGCCGCGCCTCCCGCCGGCTGGTTCACGTGGTGCCAGACCTGCAGGCACGGCGGCCACGCCGAGCACCTGAGTCACTGGTTCAAGAGGAACAACTACTGTCCGGTTGGTGTTTCGCTCGTCTGCTAGAAATTAGAAAAGAGAGCGTCCCCTGCTGACGTCAGTTGCTAATGCGGTCTGTTGGTTCTGGCTAGTGCTGTTGCAGTGGTGCGCTCGCTAATTGGGCGTCGGCGCGGCCAATTAGATATGGTTGTCTGTCTTCGACCGGCTATTCTCAGCTGCTGACCTTCAGGTGACCGGCTGCGGCTGTCACTGCGCCCAGGTGGACGCTGTCGTGCCCACGTCAGCCACGACCGCCAACGGCGCCGCACAAGGGACGGGGACGAGCGACGCGAGCCTGCCCACCGTGGCCAGTCTGCAGCTCTCTTCCTCCAGTTAGACTGTCCCACAGACAGCCAGACAGACAGACAGATAGACGAGTGACAGAAGCCCCACGCATGGCAGAGTAAGTTGCTAACAAGTACAATGTCGCGCTACTATAGTATGCAGTAGTAATGAGGACCGAGGAGCGATGGTGCTTATTAATTGACGAATGCAGCCTATTGTGATGCGATGACGGCTGTATAGCCGGCGACACGGTTGCGCAGCGCAAAGCAAAGAGAATGATGCGTAAGATCACGGCCCTCGACTTCAGCGTTCTGCCCGGCTGTCGCCATGCCGAAGCGGCGCCGCCGAGCAAACAGCTGCGAAAGCGGGAAGGAATACGCGCACACACACACACACACGACGCAGAGACGCGGCGCGACGAACGAACGCACGCGCTTATCAACCGCCCTGTTGCTCTGAGCTCCACCCCCCCTCACTCCGCTGGCGCTAAAGGGGCCCTTTGACGCTTGGAGTGTCGCTCTCGGTCGGCACTCTGACATCAGGGCTCGCCGTCTCGGCTCTATCGTCTGGGCGGCTGCACTGCTCACAAGCGTAGCGCGCAACACGCTTATCGGGCGCGGCGGCGGGCGGGCGCGGGCAGCCGCGCCTTCGACTGCCTGCGTCCAGTCAACGCGCGCGTGACGCCCCTCAGCCCGCGAGCCGTGAAACACGACTGCACCGAAATGGCAGCCGCCGGCGGTCCTCAAACGGTCGCCTCTGTGCGGCTCTCGGACGAGGACGTCCGGAGCAAGAAAGACCCGGTACCGATTATTATTGTCTCTACGCGGCGCGCTCGATTGTGTTTTGCTTGTGCGGTTGCGTACTCTTGCGAACGCGTGCGCCACGCGTGACGCTACCCTTGCAGCCGTTCAAGTTGTGCGTCATGGGCAGCGGCCGGTCCTGGTTCATCATTCGACGCGAGAAGGAGTTCCTCAACTTGATGGACAGAGTGCGCGCCTGCCCGCAGTCGAGCGTCTCGCCCCCTCTTCCCTCCCTCCGTCTGGTTGATCGCTTCCCGTGCAGATCCGCATGACGTCGTACGGGCCGCGCATCGAGCTGCGTCTGCCCGGCAAGAAGCTGTTCGGCAGCAGCACCGACGCCAAGGCCATGGAGAAGCGCCGCGCCGCGCTCGACGCCTTCGTCGCGCAAGTCTTCGACTGCCGGCCCGCGCTCGAAGAGTACGAGCTCGTCTCTCCCCCCCCCCATTCCTCCCCCTCCTAGAAGTGGCAAGACTTCGAAAACACCAGAAAAAACAGTGGTTCAATTAAACAAACGGCCCTATTTTTAAACTAAACCTATTTAGAATGGGAAAACGCGAAAAAGCTCGCAAATGTGCGCGAATACCACGTTCTTATTTGGTCTGTCTTGTCAGAAGCCAACAAGTGCAGACGTTAATCACACAATCTCTACTGTGCTTGGAACACCCAATTACCGTAAACCCTATAATTAGCCCCCCGGGGGCTAATTTTTTCGTTCGAGCTCTAGGAGGGTGTATAATTATAGGGGGGGGGGCTAATTATAGGGGGGGCTTATAAACTAGAAGTGTCGATGAGTGGGAAGATGTGTGGGCAAAAAGGCGCGTGGAGGCGATTTTTAAGGGAAAAAGGCGCTGTGCACACACGTTGCTACACTCTAACACACTCTCACACAGTCTCACATGCACATACGTGTACATACATACGCATACGCGACCATACATACACCCAGACATGGAAACATGTGCCTTTTAGACTTTTAGACGATGGTTTATTTAGGGAGGGGGCGTAATTATAGGGGGGGCTTATTAACTCAAAGTGGTCTTGAGAGGGTGTATTATTATAGGGGGGGGCTAATTATAGGGGGGGGCTAATTATAAGGTTTACGGTAAGCTTGTCCTACCGTAAACCCTCTAATTAGCCTCCTATAATAATATACCCTCCCAAGAACACTTTGGGTTTATTATCCCCCCTATAATTTACCCCTTCCCTAAATGGACCATCGTCTAATGTATGTACCTGTATGTGTATGTGAGACTGTGTGAGAGTGTGTAGAGTGTCTTACCCTTCCAGTTTATCGGCCCCTCCCCAATGATTGCCCCCCCCCCTATAATCAAACAATTAGTCCCTTTGGGGCTAATTATAGGGTTTACAATATTTTGTAGTCAGTCGTTGCTTCGCGTCACAGCGCGACCGTGCGGCAGTTCTTCCAACTGGACAAGCAGTTGCCGAGCAACGGCAGCGCGGCCGATCTGCAGGAGGACGAGGCGATGGCCGTCGACAAGACGAACGGCGACGCGGGCGGTACCGACGAGGACAAGGTCTACTTGGGCCCCTCCGAGAGAATCGGGTGCGCCCCTGGCCATGCGCGCGCGTCGGTCGTGCTGTGGACACGTGGGTGCGCCACCCGCGTGCAGCACCAAGCCGACCGACTTCGACTACTTGAAGACGGTGGGCAAGGGCAGCTTCGGCAAGGTCTTCATCGTCCGCTCCAAGAAGGACAACAACGTCTACGCCATGAAGGTGCTGGCCAAGGTCCAGATCAAGAAGCGCAACGAGGTGCGCCTCAACCACTACCGTACCTGTAACTGGGCGTAGAAGGAAAGCACTAAAACGTTTTTCAAAACCTATCCTTATGTAGACATTTAGACGCCATATTGGTAGACCATTTTTCTCCTCGGATTGCACGATTGCCCCCCCCCCCCCCAACCCGGTTGCACGATAGCCCACTACTTTTTGGTATTCACTCGCTCGCGCATTTTCTTTACTAGCTCGAGCTACCGTGTAGAAGCCGCAGAGACCACGGTTGGGTGACAAAGCCTTTGCAACAGCTTGATGGGGGCCCAAAGTTTGTGTACGAGTGCAACGTGTGGGAGGCGTAGTGAACAGAGGAAGCTGTAGGTGCGCCACGTGATGTCGGAGCGCAACGTGCTGGTGAACAACATCAACCATCCCTTCCTCGTCAACCTCCACTACAGCTTCCAGACGAGAGAGAAACTCTACTTCGTGCTCGACTATCTCAACGGGGGAGAGGTGACGCCGTCGCCTTCTCCGTCCTTTCTTTCCCGATGCTGTGTGCGCTTTTGCGATATGCGAAATGCGCAGCTGGCGTTTTTGTAGCTGTTCTTCCACCTGCAACGCGAGAAGCACTTCTCCGAGAGCAGGGCACGCTTCTACGCGGCCGAGATAGGTTCGGCCTTGGGCTACCTGCACGAGAACAACATCATCTACCGAGACTTGAAGCCCGAGAATCTGCTGCTCGACAGCAAGGCACGGCCTGGCTCACGTCCCTGATGTCGAAGCTGCGTTGGACGCGTCTTTCTGTGGCTCTTCCAGGGTCACCTCGTGATCACCGACTTCGGACTGTGCAAAGAGGGCATCGAGGGCAAGGGCACCACTTCCACGTTTTGCGGTTTGCAGATTCGCAGTTGAATACCGTAATGACGCTCATTACATAGCTCCTACCTTTCATACAGTCGACCCCACGCGGCGCACAACAACTCCCAGTCACCCACATATAACTTTTCTTGAAACTTTCTTTAATCTTTTCTCATAATGAATTCCCTCCCCCTACTGTCCGAATAGAACGTTATGCATGCCTCATTGGCTAATTTGAAGCTTTACAGTATCTGGAGTGCTCCTTTTTAAAATTGCGCTAATCCCAGGGACGCCCGAGTACTTGGCCCCTGAAGTGATTCTCAAGAAGCCCTACGACCGCACGGTCGACTGGTGGTGTCTCGGTTCCGTGCTCTACGAAATGCTCTTTGGCCTGGTAAGTCTGGAACACCCGCATCTACAGTATGCCCCGTTCTACAGTGTATGTACATGTGCACTGCTTGGCGCGGCGTCCCTTCAGCCGCCCTTCTACAGCAGAGACCACCGCGAGATGTACGACAAGATCGTCAACCAGAAGCTGCGCGTCTCCATGGTCGTCTCGCCCGCAGCTAGGGACATCCTCTACAAGGTGGGCGCAGCGACACCTGTCGAAACTGTCAGTAGAGTGGTGGGAAGCAGCGTACATGGTCAGGACGAGGGGGGGGGGACGGACGTCCCATCCAGATGTTCAGAAATTTTGCCCCAAGACAGCGTCGATATAGCTATTTTGTCAGAAAGATCTTTGTCTTGCGCAAAAACTAACACATGTGTTCGCCTTTATCGTCGTTTGAGACTGGTTGAAAAGGAAAAGAAATTCTGGAAACATTCTGGGGGAACAACTGTGTGGGGGAGCCGAGCCGAATGCAAGGTTGGGTGCCGAGAGAGCGAAGAGCGTGCCCGCCCGCCCGCCCGCAGATGCTGGAGAAGGACCGTACGCGCCGGCTGGGCGCGAACCGCGACTTCGCCGAGATGCGCGAGCACGACTTCTTCAAGCCGATCGTCTGGGAGAAGCTGCTCCGCCGCGAGATCCCTCCGCCCTTCGTGCCCAGTCTCGTGCGTACCGCGCGCTGCCGTGTCGGCTGGGCAACCGGTAATCTCCCCTTTGCAGAAGAATCCGATAGACACGAAGTACGTCGACAAGGAGTTCACCGAGCTAGCCGTGCCCGGTCAGTCTGCCCTGTCCCGTGCGTACTGCAGATCCACCTGTCTAGAGTCGACTTAGACGAATTCCGGGGGAGGGGGGGGGGGGGGTGGAGGCGTGGTTGGGATGGGGACAGTTATGTACACGTGCATACCTATGTGGTCAAGTCGACGTGTGGGGGGGGGGCGGGGCAGGGTGGTTGCGGCTGCAGCGTCGACACCATCCGCCGGCCGTTCAGAGTCGGTGCAGGGCCAGGGCGTGCTGGTGGGCAGCGTGCGCGACATGGACACGGACTTCACGGGCTTCACGTACGCGCCCAAGGCGCTCGACGACATCAACGAGGACGAGTGACTGACAAGCGCGCTCTCGCACCTCCGCTCAACCGGCGCGGCCGTCGGTCTCTCCCTGTTGCTCATTACGGCGGCCCAATTCCGATCGCCTTGACGCCCGCCCCAGCGCCAGCCGCCTCTGTGCATTTTCTCCGGTCCGGTAGCACTGTAGTACGCGCGAGCGCGTGTCTCCCCCCCCCTCGGACAAAGGAGCTGACCTTGGCGCGGACAATGCTCGCCGCCGCGGCTGCCCCAGAGAGGCGCACGCGCGCGTAAGACGATCGCATTGTGCGTGGTCCTGGCCGGAGGCCGCGACGGGCGCACACGCACGCACACGCATACACACACGCACACACTCGTACGCGAAAGCCTAGTCTGTTGGGTCCGTATTGCCTCAAAGAATCCACTACGGACGACGTCCCTGTGATCATGCGCGCCCAGGCGTGGCGTGGCGCGGCGGGCCTAAGCGAATTTGCGCCGCCTTCCTGGCTTGGCGAAGACGAGGACGAGGACGGGACGTCGGCAGGCGCTTATCATCGTCGGCAGCAGCAGCGGCGCCGACGGAATCGGCATCGACTTTGCGCCATGTCGCCGCCGCCGACGCGTCCCTACCACCTGTTGGACAGCGGCTGGTCCATCTGCGTCTGGCTGGACCACTCGCCCTATAAGCGTCGAGTGAGTGAGCGACAGACGCGGCCGATGATAGCGCTGTCGTCCCCACTCCCCAGAGTAGCTATTTGTAGCGAGCGTCCGAGACTAATAAAGACCGCTCTTCTTGATTAAGCTTGTAGGAACTCTAATTACGTAGTTATAGGTAATCGGCAGCGTCGTCGGCCTGTCGTCACGCAAGCCGGTGCCATCGCTTGCACAAGCAGGTACTCATTGCACGTCTATGGTAGACCCGCGTCGCTCCGTCTAACGCGCCCCCGTGCTTGTTGAGTCCGCCACTATCCGCGCTTGTTGAAACGCTGCGTTTGGTCGGCAGAAGAAGCTCTATACCTACATATGTAGCTGCCGACGCGGTCGCGTGGCTACGTACAGATAGGTGCGCGGGCCTCTAGCAGCCGACCAGACAACCAGTCATTTCACGGACCGGCCTCGACCGCAAACCGTCTAATGGCCGGATAAAGCTGGCCGGCTCGCTTCAAAAGACGACGACCGAGAGAAAGATAGGAGGAGAACGACAAAGATATCCGCGTTGTCAGTCGCAGCGGCCCGTCCATGACTCTGGCGCGGTTCCGACACTTCCAAAGGCCGGCCGAGGGGAATCTCGCCACGCGAAGCGGCGCCAGCTCCAGCAGCGTGCAGTGACGAACGACCGAGCGCTGCAGCGTTTCGCGACGACGGCCTTGCGGTCAGGAGACGCCATCGTTCAGGACTTGACGACGACGACGACAACGACAACGACGCAGATGTCGGTCGACGGTGTCCTGGCCCGCAGTCCTCTTGGAGCGTCCAGACGGCCGCCGCCGCCGCCGCCGCCACACCTCGTCGACAAGGCGCTGCTCTGCACCAGTTACACGAATCTCAGCGACGTGGGACGCACCGTCAGAGTAAGCTCTATCTGCGCCCATAGATAGGTATTACGTACTGTACGCACATCGAAGCGTGAGCACACATTGTGCGGTTCCCAAGACGCGGTCGCTAATTGGACACGAGCTGTCTGTCCATCGTTGCCTCGCCCGACGCCGTCGCGAGCGAGCCGCGGCAGAGCGCTAGGCGCAGTGGTGCACTCTACGCGTCTAATTAGCGCCGTTAGCGCGAAACCGTCGCCCGTAGTACTGGGTGTCCACTTTCCTCGTCGTCTCGATGTTCGCTGTCGTCTTCTTCTCTTCTTTGTTCTGCCTACTTGTCGGAGGGCCCGAAGCTTTTTGCTTGTCCTCTAGAAAAGCAAATCACGGAGCTAAAGTGAGCCACTCGTGGTGCGATGGCCCCATGGAGCGTTGCCGAACGGCTCGAACGACCGTCGCAGTCGCGGAAGGGGCCCGCTGTCGGCGCAGCGGACTACTTCGCGCCGCGTATACCTTAGTTAGGGCAGCGGGAGAAGTCCTTGCAATTCGAGTCCGGGTAACTAGGCGAAGGACAACGACAGGGCCGCCGGCGTCGACCGACCGACAGCGGGGGTGGGTGGGGCTCCAATTAAAGAAGGATGCGAGGAGCCAGCAGTCGTCGCGACAACGCTGCGGTGCAGCTCCGACGCCGGCCCGAGCGCGCCTCCCCCGCCAGCGTCTCGCTCGCCGTGGCGCGTCGCCGGGCATTCACTTAGGAGCACTAGCGGCGTCTGGCCTCAGGGGGCAGCGGAGGCAATAGCGGGGACGCCGTCTCTGAAGGAGGGGGCGAAAGGTGGCCCTCAACGGTGGCGTGGGGACCTGGGGAAGTGACGACGACGCCTCTCGTTTGCGCTCCCGACGGCCGTCGCGTCGCGCGAAATTCGTCGCGTCACCTCGTCAGCGGAAGGGGACGACGAGGCGCCACACGCGCTCGCGGCCGCTGCTGCCGAAGCTAGATCAGACGCCGACGGCGGCCGCTTGGTCCCACCCTCGCCCCGTCGCCCGCTCCTCGCGACGCTAGAAGAAGAGGAGTGGGGGGGGGATATCTGGGGCGTGAAAGCTTAGGTACACTACTCAGGGCGGCGGAGGTGGCAGCAGCTCGTCTCGACATTCGTCGGAGGCGGCGACGACGAGGCGTGCCGTTCCAGTGCGTATACGCAGTGCGCAGGCAGCGTCGGCGAGGAAGAGAAGAAAGTGTGTGATTGCCGGCGGTCTCGCCTTGCCTCCCAGCGGCGACCGAGCGCGGCGACCTTTACGCCCGCCCTGTCGTCGCCGTTGGCGTCCGATTGCGCCTCTCCGCGGCGCTTCTGTGAAGCGGCGGGCGCGCACTGACTGACAACACTAGCCGATCCAAAGGGGGTGAGGCGCGGGGGGGGGGGGGGGGTGAGGCGCGGGGGGCAACCCCCATTGGGCAAAAGGGGGGAGGGTCAGAAGGGGCCAAGACGAGGGGTAGACAGACAGACATACCTGTCTGTAACTCAGCGGCGGATCCAGAAATTTTTTCGGGAGGGGTGGAAGGATTTTGCAAAGGGACCACTAGCGGATCCAGAAGGGGGAGAGGGGGGGGGTCTCCCCCTACTGTCAGCTCAGACTTGGGGGGGGGGAGAGGAAGGAAATAAGGACAAGCATAGGTGCGAAGCTTGCAGATTTTAACGTTTTCCTCAGATTAAGTCACTCAAAAGAGCAAAATTTTCGCCTGCGGCGCTGTCGCGCTCTTGCAACTCACGTTTGAGCCGAGGAATGTCTTTGGTTATGGCTGGGGCAGCGCCCTCCACCAAAGCGCCCAATGGGCAAAGACTGGACCTGGAGCGTGTCTATTGTTTCCAGTAGGCTGCAAGTGCCAAGGGTGCTCAATAATCCCAATATTTATGACTATTCCAATCCTACGCATGTCCAAGATCTTGTACGTTAGCGAATTAAGGGTACTTCGCCATCTGCACAAGATCAGTGCAGTATTCTTACAAATCACAAAAATTTTTGCCTGTGGAGCAAATTGTGGTAGTTTGTGTGTTTGGTAGTTTGTTTTGTCGAAAATAGTGCAAACAAAACAAATGCTGGCTGGCGCAAATATCAAGGCCAAAACTTGCCTTTTTCTGGGTAATTTGCGGTGAAAAAAATTTGAACTTCTCCCCCCTCTGTCGCAAAATCCTGGATCCGCCAGTGAAAGGGACCCTGTCGAACTTTTTGGATGTTGCGTCATTTTGGCAGTGGTTTGGGCACCTAACCAGTCCACTTTTAACGAGTAATAAATAAAAACGGCGCCGCAGGCGAAAATTTTGTTGTTTTCGACCCTCTTCCCCCCTCCCCCACCTAGATTTCCGATTTCGGGAGGGGGAATTCCCCCGTTCCCCCCCCCCCCCCCCACCCTGGAGCCGCCACTGCTGTAACTTGGCAAAATATGTGCTTGTCGGTCTGTTTAAAATGTCGAAAACATGCGAAAAAGAGGGCTGCGGCGGCGCTCTCCAATTGAAATTTACGTAGAAAGAAAATTGCCATTACCCCCCCCCCCCTGTCAGAAAATCTGGATCCGACAGCAGCACTCTCTTCGTGCCACACTGCCACGCACTTCGAGCTCATTCCTCTCATTTGCTTCGTTGCGTCATTTTAATTAATTTGGCTTATGTGCCGAGGGGTGAGGGATTTGTCGGTCGGACCGCCTGTTGTTCATTTGTTAGTCGACTCCGCTCTCATTGTCGCGCTGATTCGCGCGGAGGGGAATTTGTACAGCGGGGAATTCTCCGTATGCCGTCGTTAATTACTCCCGCGATTCCTGGCTGCTTCGCCGGCCGCACAACCACTGGGTGTCTTGCGCACCTCGGGGATGGATGTTATTCGCAAGCCGGTGGACTACATATTGAGGGAAGACCAGAGCACCACCGCACCCGAGCCCACCGCGCACTTCGTCCCCCACCCTCATTTCCTGGTCACTGCTGGCCACGCGTCTGCCGCTCTTTTTTCTCTCTCTCTCTCTCTCTGTCGGTCGTCCTGAACATGGCGGCGGCCCGTTCCTCGCCGCACCGTCTGGCGGTGACGGACGTGCGCGAGCGCGCCGCCTCCTCGCCCTGGTCGGCGTCCGCTCAGCGCGCCAACTCGTGGCTGCGCGACCGCCTGCAGGCTCGCTGGCGCCACTCCCCGGCCTACATGTCCAAGTCGACCGAGGCGCTCAGTCAGGCAGCCGCCACGCCAACAGACGCAGCCGCCGGCAACGACGAACACGCTCTCCACCACCACCACCACCATCACCAGCACGACTTTGACGCCCTACTCAAGGACGAGCTCAAGCGAACTCCCTTTGTGGTATGGAGTACCGTAAACCCTATAATTAGCCCCCCTCATGATTAGCGCCCCTCTGATTACCTATACACCCTCCCAAGAACCACTTGGAGTTTATTAGCCCTCCCCCTTATAATTTCACCCCCTCCCTAAATGTACCATCGTCTAAAAGGCATTTTTTTTCCATGTCTGGGTGTATGTATGGTCGCGTATGTGTATGTATGCACATGTGCATGTGAGACTGTGTGAGAGTGTACCGACCAGTGTGGGCAGCGTCTTTTTCCCTTAAAAATCGTCTCCACGCGCTTTGTGCAAACAAAGCTAGTCAACACAACGCCAACAAAGCAACGCCAACAATCGCCACCAGATAGTCCGGCCCGGCCTGGCCCGCCCCACGAAATACCGCAAATCCTCCAATAGTGCCCCTGGAGCACTATACTTTCAACCTCTCTTTACCCGGGGGCACTATTGGAGTTATGATGTGTTCCTTAGGTGATTAAAACAGTTCAAAGTAGATCAAATGTCATTCATTAATTGTTATGGTTGTGTACACACCATTATGCGTAACTTCTGCTTCATTTGTGTTCTTGTAGGGCACTATTGGAGGACTTACGGTAAGTACAGTGTACAATTTACTTAAATACCGTATGCTAATTCGCGGGACTCACCAAACGCACTGGCGCGTCCACCTTTCAGAATCGCAGTTCACAACGATTTTTACAGCCTAAGCAGTTGCGATCGACACAGGTTTCTGTTGAGAAAGGCCAACGAGTTCACAATGCTGTCTGAAAGGCGACTGCGCCGCGTGGCTCCGCTTGCCGCGAAGAGCCGCTCTGAGGGCGCCGAGCTGTCGGGTCGCGTGCACATTCCTCGCGATGGACGCGAGGCGGACGTAGCGGCCGCCGACCGTCTTCCAGTAGGCGAGCAAGTCCGTAGTCCGAATTCAAAAAGGATGTCTGAGTCCGAGGGTAGGACAGCTTTAAGAACACGTTATTTTCATTGTCCCCCCCTCAGATGAGATTTTGCCCCTCCCAGATTCCAATCCTGGATATACGCCCCTGACGTAGTCTGCTCGACAGTGTCCAAGAAGCGGCTCAACTCGTCAGCAGCTGAGGAAGTGCCGCTTCCAGCGAACAGTTCCACGAATTTCGTTTTCTTGGGCTCTGCAAGCGGACCTTCTGCAGCGAAGTCCACCATCTGTCTGATGAGCTGGTAGCGCTAAAGTGCTTGAGCGCTAAAGAGAGTGAGAATACAAAGTCGCTAAATTCGGTGCGGAATAATCGCCGATACTTACAATGCAGTACACAGGCCGAGCCCAGCCCGGCCCACAGGACGGGCCTGGAATTCCGGCCCAGCCCAGCCCATGGGCCGGGCCAGGCCGAAACGTTTACTAGAAGTAGCGGCAAGTTGCAATTATATAACAAAATCAAAGCAACCTTTGGAACTTAGCCTCCTCCTTTGCCTACTGCCCAAGAGGGATTAGTAAACTCGGTCACTGTGACGGCAGTTGAACCCCTCACCCCCCCCCCCCATGAGCACGAGCGCGCCAATACGACGCCTTACCAGCGAGTCACTGACTGGCTCTCCTCAACTGCACTTGCAGGACTTTCTCGAGCAGCAACACTGCGCGGAGAACATCAACTTCTACGCGTCCGTTGAAAAGTTCCATCGCTGCTTCGCCACGCTGGGGCCGGAGCAGGCTCGTCTCGTCGGAGAAGAGATCTTCGAGAAACACTTCACCGCCGACTGTCCAGGCGCGTGTTTGGAGGTCATATTTGTATATACTCTGATTTTCTCAGTTCCTAGACTGTTTGCGTTCATAAAAATTCATAAAGCGTTACATCTACCGTAAACGATGTCAATAAAACCGGCAAGCTGTATGCATTCAAACGCGTGCCCAGAGCCGGTCAACGTGGACGCGGCCACAATGAAGGCAATATCTGCGAGTCTACACAAGGAGAAGCTTCCCGCGGAACTGTTCGATATTGCACAATACCAGGTGCTGAGGTGCACGGTACGGCACAGGCTATGTGACGACCGTCAAACGCATGATAAGGGTCCCCCTCACATGGTTGGCCGTCGACCCCCCCCCCTTCGCCCTCTCCCTATCAGTGACGTAGCCAAGGGGGGGGGGAAGGGGGGAAGCTTCCCCCTCCGAAATTCTCTGAAGCTAAAATCTTTTAACTTGGTACCCTCTGTTGCAATGTGCCAATATCGGCATTTTTCTCAATTTCAATGCAAATAATGATAAAAACGACACTAAAAAGCCAAATTTCCGCCTGTGGCGCATTGTTTTGCATTAAAAACCGTGTAAAGTTCGTTACCCTACTCTAAAAAATTTGCCTGCAGCGCTATTTTGAGCACGGAAATCGACCGTTTTGACAACATTGCTAACGTTTTGGTGTGAATGTAGTCAGACAAACGAGCGCAAGGCGTGTAAACAGATTGGATGAGAGAGTGTCTAAAGCTTCCCCAGCCGAAATGGCGCAATGTCTAAAAAAATCGACAGGGTCCCCCCCGTTGCAAAATTGAGAATTTGGCCGAGATTGGACTCCCCCCCCCGAAATCAAGGCCTTGCTACGCCACTGCTCCCTATGCCTACGAAAGTCCGCGTTATTTTCCACCGCGTACTTGCGAACGCACTAGAGTCTGTGTCAAATGCTCGTGAACTGGAGGTTTTTTAGGAAAATATTGAAGGTGCTTGAGAATTAATTAAGAACATACTATATAGATGGATAGCCCAGCTGGAGCTCCGATTTATTCTGGTCCTTATTTGCAATTCGGAAACTACCCATCCCACAATTGCAACTGACACCAAAAAATCACCTTTTTACTGGAAGGACCTAGCTTGTTGAAAATTGCAGGATCGATAGGTACCGACAGGGCCATCTTTCACTCCAAAAATGGTTCAATTCGAATCGTGAGATTTTGAGATATCGCCAAAACAAAATTTCAGAAAACGTTAAAAATGGCCAAAATCGCGATTTTCCAAAAATCTAGGGGCACCTTGTTAATATCTCGAGAACCGTATGCTGGATCGAAATGAAATGTTTTGCTCGCATATAGTCCAGACCAAGACCTTTCCAATGATATGCAAATTTTTGCTCTGACTCCTTTTGTGGCGCTATTACGGTGCAATTTCCATTTTTCGCGGCGATGCTCACTAAATTCGATGCCATTCGGGTGTGCTTTGGTGGAATGATCTGAAATTTGGCCACCATGTGCCCACAGCCGCCACGCAAAAAGTACATTTTCAATTTTTTGATTGGACTTTCTCATCTAGAGAGAAGGCTGAGAAACTGTCAGAGTCGACAAGCTCAAATTTTTGACTTTTGAGTTGACTCATTCTACTAGCACCAGATTCAAGCCATTAGCCAATGAGTTGCAAATAGTGCCATAGTAGCTCGTGCGTGCACTCAAAGATAGAGAAAAGAGCTGTAATGAGTCAACATGACAAAATCGCACAGACAGAAAGACTATAGGAATGCACTATTTGCAGTGTCACTAATCCTTGCACCATAACTCTGTGCTCCTCTTATGGATACGAATGAAAGTTGGGGGATGTGTAACGGACGCAACCGCCCAAACGCATGTCAAATTTGACTACATTACACCCATTCTCCGGTGACTTATAATACGTCAAACAGACAGCAAAAAAATCCAAAAATTTGAGCTTGTCGACTCGGGCAGTTTCTCAACCTTTTCTCTAGATGGAAAGGTCCAATCAAAAAAGCGGCTGAGCAGTCACGAGCCCGTTCAGATCTACCACCTGCTCAAGTACGACTGCTGGCCGAGGTTCCAGCAGTGGCAGGCGACGCTCGCCAGCGAGGCCGCCGCCGCCTCCAGGACGCGCAAGAGTCCGTCGACGTGCAGCGCCAAGCTCAGCAAGTACGCAGCGTCGCCCTTTGCGCGCTCACGTGCACGCGCCGGAGCGAGGCCGGGGTCGCTGCCAGAGGACAACTGGAGGGCAGCGGATGGCGTAGTGGTAGAGAATCGGCCTCTTGCGCGCACGGTCCTGGGTTGGATTCACTAAACGAGTATTTCAATGCTAGTGGATTCTTCTCGTGCTGTCGCTGCCCTAGATTACAAATGGCGTTCTTCTAAATGTCTTTGAGTTATGCGGCTCTAGACGGAAAGGCGTCATGGAGATGGGTGTTCTATGTGAGCCATTGAAGGGCTTCCATGCGTTGCCCCCACCCAATCCAACAACAACAAGAACAACAACAACAACAACAGGGGCCAACTGGTCGCGGACGAGAAGGCGGCGGTGGCGAAGGCGAAGAAGAACGTGCTGCCGTGGCGGTCGAAGTTCAGTCGGCGCAAGGCGGCGGCCCCGCCCAGCGAGGAGACGGCCGGCGGTCCCTGCTGCTCCTCCTCCTCGTCCACGGCCGACGCGGCGCTGCTCGCCTCCGCCTCCCTGCCCAAGTTCCACGACGACGACGGCGGCGGCGCGGCGCTGGCCGACCAGCACAAGAGACGGCCCAAGCTCCGCATCGTCGGCAGGCAGAAGTCCATGCCCGTAGAGGTGGGCGCCGCCTTCCGTTCCACACCCGCCCACGAGCGTGCATGTCCGGATTGTTCGCGTACCGGTTTTATTTCGCGGTTATGATGGCACATGTACAAATACAGGTATGGTCTACCGGTACTAATGTTAATGTAGGCGTTGCAGAGGTGTGTATGTGGTGCAAAGGGGACGCAGGGGCGGCGCCACCGACCTCCAGAAGAGTGTCACGGTACAATTGCGTACATCCTGTATCTACCACAAGACCTTCGAAAATCTACCGAATTAGAACTCCCCACTCGCTACGCATCTACGCGACCTCTACGCATTCAGTCCCGTTCCCTACTATGCGCAGCGTGGCGTTGATCAGGGTGTCCCACGGTTAGTTTCACCAATTTGATTAGTTACTGTGCCTCGCTGTGTCAACGGATTTTGACAATTTTTTGTGCGAATTCACTACCAAGCCGTGGCGGCGCTACGTAGGGGCAGGGAGGGAGGGGCGGACTGCCCCCCCCCCGTAACTTCTCGACTGCCCCCTGCAACTTTTTGCACTCCATCACGTACGAGAGCTTGTGTTGTGTGTGTATATGTGCATAACAAATTTCAATGGTTGGGGCAGAGTCGTAAAAGCAGAAGGAGAGCGCAACCCACTCAATAGCGTAGTTTAACCATTCTGGTGGCGAGTCGCACGCACGCACTTACATCGCAAGCACTGCCCTCCCCACAAAAGCACAGATATGCAAAGCTTGACGACTGTTGGGAATTTGCTGAGATTTTTTGCAACAGGGTACCTACCTAACCCTGTTGAAATTCAGCCTTAAACGGCGAAGACGAAGGGCGAAGGGACGTGTGTAAGTTCTACTCAATTTCAACGCCAAAAATGAGGAAAACGACGTTCAACAGTCAAATTTTCGCCTGCGGCGCAAGATGTAGAGGACAAAATTTTGGAACAGCGCTGATTCTTAACAAAAAATGGGCATTTCCAGTGCACGTTTTGACGCGTCTGCCACAATTGAGCAGTGTCCTAAAAATCTGGGAATCATGGGAAAGATGGGATCTACTCTGTGAGGTTCCCAAGGACTAGGGTAACACCCAAGACTAGGGGAAATTTACCCTAGAAAAAAGATTTTAAAAAACCTAGTAGGGACGCAGCAGAGTAAAAACTTTGCCTGCGGCGCTGGGTTTTCTGAGAAGGCCAGGTACATAGGAGGTGTACGTATTTTGGGTCTTCATGTATCGACTGTTTATTTCCTCTTCTTTTCAAAAGGTTGCACCTACTCCGTGTGTGTGCCACACTGTTTAAGCTGGCATTAGACCTGGTGGACGGTTGCAAATAATAGTCACCAGTATCTTGCCCTCTTCGAAAATTTTCCTGGACCCACCCTGGTTATGCTGGCTCCAACTCCAACAGCTCCAACTTTTCAAACTGCCCCTGTAACTTTTGGACTGTCCCCCCTAACTTTGAATCCTGGCGCCGCCACTGCTACCAAGTATTAGACCCACGCGGAATTCTGGAAAAAATTCTGTAAAAACGAAGCGTAATTCATTCAGCGCCGAACAAAATCAAACTCGGAAGCATATTCTGGAAAAATTCACCCAACGAAGCGTGTAGAACAGCGCAGAACAAAATCAGTGATTTTCAAAGTGACCGCCGTCTTGGGCAATCAGCAACATGACACCTATCAGCAACAGAATGTCAAATTCTGGAGCATAAATCAGCGCAAAAGTGAGCAAAAAGCGGTTCCAATCAACTTCATCGCTTCAACTCATCCAAGGCAAGGAATTGGATTCCTGGGAATACACCATGTCTTTAACAATGGCAAAAAACGAGAAGTCAACTGGAGTGAGGTCTGGCGACCCATCAGTAGTCGGCCAGTCAAATGGCTCTAGCGATCAGCAAATGTTTTGTGCAGCCAATCCTTGGCCTGACGGGCAAAGTGGGGGCGTCGATTTATGCTGTAGAATTTGTCATTCTGTTACTGACGGGTGCGCCAAGCGCATTGCCGAAGATGGAGTTTACTTTTAAAGTCAGTGATTTTGTTCTGCGCTAAATGAATCACGCTTGGTTGGGTGGATTTTTCCAGAGTTCGGTAGGATTCCAGAATTTGATAGTGTGTACGGACAAAAAATTGCCAAAGTCGGTCTACACAGTAAGGCACAGTGACTGATCAAAGTTGAGAAACCCACCATGGGACACCTTGTATGTAGGCCGAGGCTGAAATGCCGACCGTTCAGACGAAGTGCTCAACCGTGTCGGCGAATGCGGCGCCCTGGTCGAGCACGGACAACGAGCCGGTCGCGACGGCCGACGAGTCGCCCAGCCCTTCCAAGAGGGTGCCGGCCGACTTTCTCTTGCGGTTCTTGTCGGGCCCGTCGAAATCAAGAGAAGAACGAACGCCATTCCAGGGCCTCGCTTTGTCGAGCGTGCTCAAGCTGGTCAAGCCACGCGCTTCGTCCAAGGGTCGCGTGCCGCTCGTGGCGGCGCCGCCGGGCGCGGTTGGCGCCGAGAGGCGGTCGACCGTCTCCAAGCACGCCTCCATCGACGAGCAGCCCTCGGACGAGGAGGCGGTGATGGTCGGCCTCCCCTCGGAAGTCTGCACCGACCCCAGCGGCCATCTCTTGAGGCAGGCAGGCGCGCTCGGCACCCGCCTCGCTCTGCGCGCGCTCGCTCGCGCACGCACACAGCAAGCGAGCGCCTGTCTCGTTCAGCTGTCCGCCGACGGACTCGACGCGGCGTCGGAGGAGCAGCGCGAACGCGGCGCTCGCGCCCGCCATCTTCGCGAGCCGGTCCGACGGAGACACGACGCCGACGGCGCGGCAATGGCGTCGGGAGTACGTCTGACGCTACAGGCACCGAACACCCCACCCCACCCCCCACTGCTGCCAGCCATCCAAGGGCCCAAGTCCTTACATGCGGAGCAGTCTCGTCGTGCGCCACACCCCACCGGCTGTGTCGCTTCCTCTCGTACAACAGAGTCTCGTGTACCGCATGGAAATGCGGTAGGCAACCGTGCGGCTTTGACTGTCATGGAGCATAGTGTTGTGTGCGTGCGTGCGTGCGTGCGCGTGCGTGCGTGCGCCCGTGAGTGCGCGAGAGGGAGTCTACGCGTTGTACGACCTCTGGCTGGTTGTACAGCTTTCGCTGCGTGAACAGTGCACTTCTAAAGCGCGGCTTTATTCCGGTGCGTCTTGCCGACCACTCCTTCTTCTTCTTCTTCTTCTCTACAACACCAGCGCGTGTGCTCTCGTCGTGCAGTTGGACTAACAGAGTACGGACCAAGGAACGGGCGCGATTGCACGCACAGCACGAACGTTGGATAAAACAGACAGATGAACACCACTACAACCGCGACAGCGGCGAAAACGACGCGGAATACGTCACTACCACTAGAACGAAATTGCCTGAAGCGGACAAGATCTACAGTGTACTGTGTGTAGGTACGGATGTACTGTACTGCATTTAAACGTACATACCGTAAACCCTCCAGTAATACCTCTCCAACAGTGCTCCAAGTCCGGCGGTGTATGTGCTCCATGGGATAAGAGAGCAGGTACAGTTACGTTATGAGCTTTATATTGCAAAGGGTACATTTTACCTTGCGTTCCATCGATATGTGACGTAACAGGACTTTCTTCAGCAACTATTGATGATAAATCAACTGCCAATAGTGCAATTTTGACTGCGAAGTGTACCTTCCCTCCAAAATTTTGAGGTCAAAGTCATACTCGCCCTCTCCAATAGTAAAGGGAAGGAGACTCAAACTGCAGTGCCCAGCGAGATGACCATTGGAGGGTTTACGGTACAATGTAGGCTGCTATGCACCACGCATGCCAGCACAATACATGAGTCTAGAACGTCCACCATGTAGGATGTGCGCTGCACACATGGCTGGTTACATACCTACGTACGCACGACGAAGAAGAAAACTTGCGGTTCTCTTCTTATAGTATACAGTACGCTGCTTTGGGTCGGGGTGGCGGCCTGGGGGGGGGGGCTGGAGTGCGGGAGCAGTGCTCAGCGGCGCTGCTGGCTCTCAAAGGCCCTGATGGCCTCTCCGCACTTCCATAGGTCCTTCTCGGAGACCCAGGCCTTCCACACGTTGCCCGTGCGCGGCTCGCGGCGGTGGAAGTGCACGAGGAAGTCGCGATCCCCGCCGGCCGCCTTGCACCGACGCTGTCCAGAGATCGCCTTCACCTGGAATTCAGGACGACTGAAGTACAGCACAGAGCTGCGTTTGTGAGCGAGTATGTAGCTCAGTGGTAAGGCGTCTCTCGACTCGCTCGTGGTCGGGGATTCAACTGCCGCTACTGAGTTACACTAATCCCCTTGGGCAGAAGGATGAACGCTCTCAGGCCCACGGTGTCTGGCGGCTCCGGGGCTTTGGCCCGAAATCCGTGCCATTGTGCGGCCTATACCTTCCCTTGCAGGAAAAGAACGCCGCAAGTGATACATGTACTCATACAGTGTTGTGTATCTATGATGCATCGCCCCTTCTTACCTCGTGCATTGCTTTACGGTCCCTGTTGTACTGTGTCGGTGCTTGCATCGATAGAAACATTGATTGATTGATTTGTACCTGAACGTCGTCGAGAGCGCCGGCTATGTCGATCTTCTTGGTGCGGCCGCGCCCCGTCTTCGGCAGCTTGCTCGCCGACAGTTGTTTCTGTAGTGCGTGACGGATTCATGCCATCTCGCACTACGGTTTGGGGTTCGCGCGAGGGGTGAGAGAGACCGATTCGAATTCTCGCACGAATTCGGCGTTCTTCCAGAGGAGGCGCTCGTTCACCCAGCCCTTCCAGACGTTGCCCCGGCGCGGCGTCCGCTCCACGAAGCGGACCATGTACTCGGTGCCGGTCTTCAACTCGCGCTTGCCCACGATCTCGCGGATCTGTGGCCGCATCGATGCCGCGATGCGTTGCGCGAGCGCTTCTCGCTCTGCTGTGGACTGGACAGTCAATACCTCGTCGTTACTCAGAGCGTCTTCGGCTGTGATCGTCTTGGATTCGCGCTTGTACTTCTGCGGCAGCTTGTTCGCCTTAAGACTTTTCTAGAAGGAAAGGAGCAGGTGTGGTGGTGTTCTGCAGTGAAAAGCGATCGAAAGCGCGGCCGCACAGCTTCATATTTCCTGACGAGCTCGGCCGCCTTCCACAGGTTGCTTTCCGGAAGCCAGACTTTCCACGCGTTGCCAGTCTTCGGAGAACGTTTCTTCAGCTGCACCAGAAATTCGTCCCCGGATGCGCCCGAGCGCTTGTCGAGCACTTCCTTGATCTATAGAATCGATTGTAGAAATCGAGCTGCCACCGCACAGCACGCTTCTCGAAACGCACATTTTTCTCGTTCACAGCGGCGCTCAGCACCACCTTATTCGGCTTCCGAACGTACTTCTTTGGCAGTTTCGGAGCGGCCGTCGCTTGCTGAGTTCCAACGAACTGTGCAAAAGTTAAATTTACTTCCCCCGCTTACCTTGGCGATGGAAGCTGCTGCTTTCTTCGGAGGACGTCCTCTGCCACGTTTCGGCGAAGCTGCAGGCCTGCCCATCTTTTCTTGCTTTGGGGAACGAGTACTAGCCTGCACGTTACGTATACGTACGTACGTTTGTGTCGGACGCGGCAGGGGGAGAGGAAAATCGGTGGCCGGCTGTCAATACTCGGCCGTAGTAGTGCTGTCGTTGGGGCCGCCGCGTGTAGTGTGTCTGCCAGCGCCAAATGGTTGTGCGTTGTGCGCGTGGTGTGGGGCTGTGAAGGGGGGGGGGGCAGCAGCAGCAGCGTTGTTGTGTGCACTAGAAAGTGGGGGGGGGGTCGGAGCAGGGAAAAGAGTGCCGATCTCTCTCCCCCCCCCGTTTCCACAAGGCCGCGAATTCAATGTGGCACAGCCGAGGAGGAGAAGGGAAGGGGACGGGTCTCGCTCCTCGTTGCTTTAGATTGCCATAGCTGAAGCGGCCCTTGCCTCGACATTGCGGGTTAGCTGGCGGCCGTGCAAAACAAGATCCACAGCAATTGCTGAATAGAGTTAAAGGGCTGAATTGAATAGCAAACTGTCGTTGGCTGCAGCATTAATTGAATATTTTCTTTGCACACTAGAGATTTGCGTGTTTTCAGACACAGTTTTTAGTGCTGGCCCAGTAGAGGCCCAGTCAATCCGGGTTGGGTTAATCTGGGTCAGTTAAGTCACAAGCCGTAAACCCTCTTCCGAAAATTCGACTGCACCTTCAAAGGGGACTCGAGCAAGGTGGTCGCCCAGCAGGGTGTAGCTGGGTAGGGTGCGGGTAGCTCAGACAGAGGTAAGGCGCCGTGCTCGACCGCTCGTGGTCGGGGGTTCAACTCCTGCCACCGAGGTCACTGAGTTACTAATCCCCTTCGGCAGAAGGATGAACGCTCTCATTGCCCATGGTGTCGGGCAGCTCCGGGGCTCGGAAATCCGTGCCAGGTGGGCGGCCCACCTTGCCTCGCGAATGTATATGTAGCGATGCTATTTCGGTGCGCTACGACCACATGGATGGACTAGACAACTAGACACGTTGTAGGGGCTGAACAACTATACACATACATGTAACCGGGTTTTTGAAGTGGGGGGGGGGGGTCTGAGAGACTTCTGGGGGGGGGGCGTGGGGGGTACTCAGATTTGAAGAGGGAGGGGGTCCCAGAAGGGAAAAAAATGTTCCAAAATAGTGTCTAAATAGGCACTTTTCAGTCAAAAATAGGTCAAAAATGCCTTAAAATAGGCGATAAATAGCGTTATTTAGCTGTTTTAAGGCCAAAATACACTGAGAAAGGCAAAAAGAACACTACTTTGTACAATTGTTGGCAAGTTGGAAAACTTCAGGAAAATTCTGGGGTGGGGGGGTCGGGGGGGCTGGTTCGGGGTAAAATTCTGGCTGGGGGGCGGGCAACCCCCCCCCCCGGTACATGTATGACTATACACCATGTGCCAGAGTGAGTAATGACGTTGAGGTGCGTAATGAGTGACGAGGAATAAATCAGCCATGGGGTAGGTCCGCAATCTGGTATGCGAGCGAGACGTGCAATCTCCGTGTGACACTGCAGGGCCGCCCTTTCATGCGTGCGTGGCAGTGCGACCTTCACAGGGCGTCACAGACGGTGAATCTGGCCCACGCCGACGGCCCACCACGACAGAGTGTCAATAACATCCAAGTATATACAGGGTGGGCCATTTATCTATCGTCGGTTTCATTTCGCTTTAACTTCAGCGTTTTGCGTCGAATATGTTTGGTTTTGGGACAAGGTAGGTACACGTAGAGAATTTTCCCTAAAAAAATGAGAAAATTGGCCCACTACATAGCGAATTATCACTTCGATATGGCCAAAGTCACGTTCTACTAATTTGCATGGCGCTCATGGTGAGCCAGCAAGGCATTTGCCTCATTTTAACCGTGATTTCCCCAAAAGCAGCTCGAACCTCCTGCCCTGCAGTTCCATCATGAATGGAATCGAACGCGAGGAATAGGCGAATTTTCTACCACTAGGCATCTGCTCTGCGTGTGCGATTTCCAACACTTGCTCACTTTTATCGTTTTTTAGACAGTCAAAATAAAATCCCTACTTTTCAAGGCATCTATCAAGATTTTTGGCTATATAAACGCGCCTTACAAACGCAAAAACGTATCATCTGCTTTAGAATTGACGCACAGCACTAATCCTCTTGATAATCATTAGCTCAAAGTCATATAGAACGCCAAAAAGTTGGTTAGGGACACCAAAAGGAGGGGGCGATTGCCCCCTCCCTGGCTACGCCTCTGATTATGGCTACAGGTCGTTTCCCCCCTACCGTTTCCCCCCCGGACGTTTCCCCCCTGCCATTTGCCCCCGGTCGTTTCCCCCCCAGACATCTATTTTTATTACTAATGTTTCTATTGTACTCAACAATTTTTTTTCAAGGCGGTATGCATAAACGACACAAATGACATGGTACGCGGCACGCCGCTGTTGGTCCTAAAGAAAGAAATAGACTTTGGAGTTTGGAACCGTGCGTTTTATAACGCGTTGACTCCTGGGCATTCGTTCGCCAAGTTGCACCCGCCCGCCGTTTGGGAGGGACTGATAGCGGAGCTGCTGTCGTCCACTCTTTCCAAGCGACCGGTGATAATATGCTTCATGTCACTTTTGATCAATCAAACTTTTTATTGATGAACACGCAATTGAAACAGTCACACCTTTATTTTACACGCCCTAGTCATATACCTAGCATCCTCAGCAGCAGGCGATCAGTCGCACATTTTGCGCTGGTTGAGTTGACTCTTTTGACGATTTGATTGAGCTCGGGCGCAAGCAGCAGGAACGAGGGTCCCATTACTTTCTTTTTGTGTGTGACAGGCAACAACGACGTTGTCATTTAGCAGCACCATCTGCCTATATTAAAAAAAAAATTTGCAGGGGGGAAACGGCTGTGGGGCAAACGGCCGGGGGGAAACGTCCGGGGGGAACTGGTAGGGGGGAAACGACCGGTTACGTCTGATTATTGCGTGGGCGCGTGCGTGCGTGTGCCCACGCGCGCGCGCGCGTCATTGGAAGAGTCGCAGCGAAGGGCGCTCTTCGCAGAACGTCAACAACAAGACAAGGGCCTCCTCCCTCCCTGTCCCTCTTCAACGCTGAAGACACTCTTCCACGGAATTGGTGCTGGGCTCGACCGCCGTTGAATCGTCCGCGTCCGCGCAACTGTTGGCGCCTTCCCCAGAGGACGGCGCTGATGTGGAGGTGCTGGCAGTCGTTTCTGCGCGTGCTCCATCCGCTGCTTGCGCTGCCGTGACGGCGTTGTTGTCGGCGGCGTCTGCTGCAGTCGTCTTGCCCGTCGCCTCCTCATCGAAGCTGTGCTTGTCGAGCGTCGTCAGCCAGCGCAGCATGCTGCAACACCCGCACTACCAGCTACTACTGCTCAACCAGAACAACTGGAAAGGGCTCTGGTCGAGTTAGGGGGGGGGGGGTCTCTGGCACACTTGTAACGGGGGCCCCCACAAGCTAAAGCTTACCACAACCATCACCCCCCCTCCCACTACCTCTAAATTTTCATTTTCCACCCACACCATACCTAGGCCTTGGGGTGTAAATGGCCTTCAGGGGGGGGGGGGGGGGGCTACACCCATATTTGGGGAGGGGGGGTGTACAGAATGTAGAACGTTTGCAACAAAATAGTGTCAACGTAGGTGCCTTTTCGTCAAAATAGGGGTCCAATACCGTTTTTTCGTGTTTAGATCAGCAAATAAGCAAGACTGACGAAATTGGGTCTTTTTTAGAATACAGAAAGACGATCTTTTTTGGCCAGGAAAGTTGCAGGTTGTTACAGAGCCAGCAGGCATGCAACTACTCTCGACGACGCACTCACGAGTTGCCGACTTTCTCTCCCTCGTAAATCACCTTCAGGATTTTCTGTCGTTTGAACGCTTCGATCGCTTCCTGAGCGGGCGGGCGCGTTCGTTTAAGCTTCCGTTCGAGTGGAGAGGGGGTAGTTTGGTTGGGTACCTCGAACTGCGACCAGTCTACCAGGGACGGGTGCGTGTCCTTGAACTTGGTGTTGTAGTGGTTGTAGTGGACCTGCTCCAGCACCAGGCCCAGACCTGGCGCCCTGGGCACGTCTATCTGAACGCGACGCGGAGAGATGCAGCAGCAGCGAGCGACGGTTTGCAGCAGCAGCAGCAGCGCAGACGACGCACTCGACGACTTCGAAAGGCTTTCGTCAGCAGCTCTTCGGTCGCGTAGCCGCGAGCGATCGCGATACACAGTCCTAGACGACGCGTTGACACAGTACCACGCAGTCAATCAACCAAAGGCCCAAGGTCACCACCACCTGTCCCTGAGGGGGGGGGGGGTGTACCTTCCCTGCATACATGTAACCGGGTTTTTGAAGTGGGGGGGGGGGGGGTCTGAGAGACTTCTGGGGGGGGGGGGGGCGTGGGGGGGGGGGTACTCAGATTTGAAGAGGAAGGGGGTCCCAGGGCGCGTATGCACAGTCTTAGCAAGTAGTCCTAGTAAGTTACTAGTGCTGCTATTTACTAAGTCTACGAATAGCATTTGCTATTTCGGTGGATGCTTAGACATAGTGCGTCGCTGTCTATTTCTAGCACTTGCTAATAGTTCAAAGTCGGCGCGCCACCAAGGTGGAAAATCAAATCAAGAAAATTTAATGTCGCAGATTTCGGGTAAAAGCAAGGAAAAAAATAGCTTTTTGTTGGAAAGAAGGTGTGAGCGAATTTGGCTGAGGTCAGTTTGAAGTTTATGAGTAGGTAGGCCTTTTGTGGTAAAATTGTTGTGTTAACAGGCTAAATTGTGTTTCACAGAATTTTTGACGGTTTCAGCAGGCGCGCGCCAGCTTCAGCAAGGCGGAGACAAACTTGCTCAAAATGAATCGGTCGTCTTAATGCCGTGCCGACCGACCGCAAGGCTCATTAATTCCGGAATGGGCACGCTCTTCTCCAAGAGGCAGGTGGGCGAAGTGGTTAGTAAAAGATAATGGGTAGGCGCACGTGGCCTTGTGGGCGGGGGTAATTCTCCTGTCGGACCCAGCCACCCCCGATCGGACAGGGATGATCCCCCTCCCAACATTCATGGCCTGGGTGCACCCGAATTTTTTCGGGAACCTCCCTCTCCAGTTTCAGTGGCGTAGCCAGAGGGCATACCTGTAACTGGGGGTTGAGGGGGGGGGCGCAGAATTTTGCAAGCACCCCAACCCCCCAGAATTTTCCCAAGGGATTTTCACTCTGTCTAAAACGACAAAAACTGAGAAACAGCTAAATAACTAGTTTAGACCCTTTATACCCATTTTTGACCAAAAAGTGCCAGTATGACTCAAAAATGGCCAGCTACCCCCCACTTTTGCTCCACACCCCCCAGAATTCGGCCATTTACCACCCCCCCCTCTTCCAGACCCGGTTACAGGTATGCCAGAGGGCGGGGTGGGGGCGCTTTCCCCTCCCAAAATTTTCTGAGAGTCGATTTTGCATCGTTCATGACCCCAAGGCCATATTTTGCCTGGGATAAATAAAGCCTTCGCAAATTCCCCCTAAGGAATTGTTTTTGAAGCCCCCCCTCCCCACCCCAACATGTGCCTGAATTGTCTGTGTAAAAATTGTGGCGTCTCCTCATCTGTGCAGCAGGACGCTCAAGCTCGAGGCGGGCACTGCTGGCGATGTCGGCACCAATGAGTCTTGCCCAGCATCCACTTCAGCAGGGTGGTGGTGGACCAGCTGGCGACAATGAACTACTCGCTGAGCGGCTGGGTACCTACCTCCACTGCAACAGTGCCGCCTTCGACTCCACCACAACTGATTACCCAGCTCGATTCCATACGGCTGTTTAGTGTCTTCTAGGGCTTAGGACAACTTGTACTTTGTTTGGCGCAATATTTGCTCTGTATTTGTTTACAGTGTGTCTGTATTGTGTCCATAGCACAACTTGGTTGTTTGAGTGAGAACAATGAAGAGGGGGCGACAACTGGACCTTTCGCATATCAGCAAACGTAATTTCGTAATTTAACATTGTACTTAAAACGCAAACTGTTATGAAAATGTGCGTTTTGCGCTATCTAGTTTTCCAAATAGACAGCGCCGGACCAGTCTACGTGCCAACTGTAGGATTCTAGCATTATCTACGCCAGTAGATAGCACTTGCTACGTCTGTGCATCTCGATTTCTAAGCACTTGCTACTAGAAGTAGTAAATAGCGCCTAGATAATGCTAGAAAGCGACTGTGCATACGCGCCCAGAAGCTCAAATCAATTCTTCTCGACCTCGTATAAAGAGCTACATGGTTTTTGGCGCGTTTTAGTTCAAAAGCACATAGAAATGGCTGCCAGATCAGATACTGGGACCTTTCACATCAATTCTAGCCGGAAATGCACCAGCTCCACGTTTTACGCAAGAACTTCCAATCCGTCTTCAAAATCCAGATTACTCAGCTCCATCCCCTTCCCCGATTGTCCAATTTTGCGTGGGGGAGGTGGGCGGCATGACCAGGACATTCTCCACAAAATGCGATGCGCGCGAACATCGTGTAGCCAAGTGTGGTCGTGTCCACTTTGTCTTTGTCCAATACGGAAAAGAACTGTTAGCGTGTTGTTGACGAAGCATTTGTTATGAATTCGAGGAAACAAAATTCCTGATACCCAAACTCGCTGCCCCCTAATTATGTTATAGACTCCATAAATGTGGTGCATAATGAAGGCGTGCAACGACCTGGGGGGGATGTACTTGGAAGGGGCGCGAAGCAGCCAGGGCGCTCACCGACAATCTTCCTGATTTGGTGCAGGATGAAGCTGGCGCCCTTGATCGTGATCGTCGCCATCTCCAGCTCGTCCATGAGGAAGGGCTCCGAGCACTCGCAGCTCACGATGTACCGCTTGCAGCTCGGGTCGCCCCACGCCCTCAAGGCACCCCGCACACAGCAGTCAGCCACCAAACAAGAGGAAGACGCAGTGCGTGCGTTGAAAAATTTCATAGAAATTCGGGGGGGGATGGGGAGAGGCAAATTTGCCGAGTGCGGTGGTCGCCGCCACCCCCCCCCCCCCCCACCCAGTTACATGTATGGGGAGGGGAGTAGTAGACGAACATATGGTGGATCTAAATAGGGTCTAAATAGTCATCTTTTTGAGTTTTTGAGTAAAACAAAGCTTCTGAGTGGCAACAGGCGTTTCACCGGTGTTTAGATGGTATAATTAGTGGCTATTCATGGTTAAACTTTTGTACTCACTCATGTACACATCATAGCGATGTATGCATGTTGAAGAAACCTTTCAAACATTTCTGGGGTGGGGGAGGCGATTGGGCGTGGGTCGGGCAAATTCTGGGACCAGTTAGAGGTATTGAGATGGCCCACCGGTCGAGACATGTTTTCATGATGTTCCACCCCCACCGAGGCAGTTTGCTGCGTACAGCTCAGTGTCACATGCATATCTCACCTTCCGCTCGTAAAATTGAAGTAATTTTTCGTGCCCAAAAACTTGTTGAGCAATTCGTTGAGTTCGGTTCGTTTCTCTTCAGTCAGCCGGAACGTCTCATCCGTTTTCTGAACGGCCGTTTTTTTAGCCTATGGAGTATGGGCCCTACAAGTAACTGATTGTGTGTGTGTGTGTGGGGGGGGGGGGGGCTAAATGGCCAAATTCTGGGAGGGAGGGGGGCTCTGGAGCAAGAAGTGGAGGGGGTTAGCTACCCATTTTTTGACTTGACTTGCACTTTTTGGTCAAAAATGGGTATAAATAGGCTCTAAATAGGGTTCTTTAGTTGTTTTATGGTCATATTACACTGTGAAGCACTGAAAACACCAATATTTACTCACTATTATCGTGTTAGACATGATAAAAATCCTTTGGGAAAATTCTGGGAGGGTGTTGGAAAAATTGTGAGGCCCCCAAAGCCCCTCCCCCAACAGTTACAGGTATGGCAGCCTTGCACCCAGCGTCCGTCCATCCAAACACGCAAGCAACCTGTACCCCGCCCGCCTCCCTGAAAAGAGACTCTCCACATGTCAAGACTGATGGGACAACACGAGAACGTCCTGTAGATGTAATTTCGACAAATGCCCAGTTTGATTTTTGTGCAAAAATTGTGGCGACGGCGACGCCCACCTCGGCGCGTGTCTCGTTGGCGAACGCGTAGGTGGGCAGCGTGTAGGAGTAGGTGCGGAAGTCGGCCGCCTTCTTCGCGTCGAACCCCTTCGTCGCTCGTCGCAGCTCTGAGCAACGCACCCCCCAGTCTCCCACCGCTGCACAATCGCGACCAACACGTCGACTCCCCCAAGGGTCTATGTGGGTGGTTCTTGGGTCTGAGGCTTGCCCCCCCCCCGTCCATGGGAGAGAACGTATGTTGGGCTGGACAGACAGGACAAATTGCGCCACGAACATAGCGTGTGAATAGGCATTTGGAGGCGAAAATTTGGGAAAAAAGGAAGCAAAAATTTGGGAAAAAAAGAAGCAAAACACGCACCAGCTATCATTCCGGATTATGGAGAAAACTGGCTAGGAGGATAGAGATTAGAGAATGACGGGTTGATCTGGCCACTCTTGGGGGGGGGGGGGGTGTGAACAACTACGATCGACTATGGCCAGCACACATCCCTCCACCCCAAGGCACACAAATGCCGAAGCGGAGGAGGAGGACAGACGCGCGCACCCCAAACTCGGATGTCGTCTGGGAGGAGACGGTTGAGCTCCTCCGCGACTCCTGCGGCTCTGTCGACGCCGATCCTCAGCTGAACGGAGCACATCTGCCGCACAGCCGACACGCCCTTGTCCGTGCGGGCCGCCCTAAAACAACAACCACGCGTCCCCACGCCATCATCCACCCCCCCCCTTCCCAACGACAACACGTGGACCAACGTCGGTGGAGAGCGGTTAGCCCCCCCCCCCCACCACCGAAGCCGCACCTTTGCCCCTGAAGTGCACTGAATTGAACTGGCCTCTGATAGCAGTAGAGCTGCGGCTTCTTGGTGTGCTCGATCAGTTCGAGGGCCTTCATGGCGCCCAGCAGCTCCGTCTCCACCGTCAGCTGGCCCTCCACCCTGCAACGTCCGACTCTCGTCGTCTGGGGCAACGCGGCGCGGGACGACGCCGACGTACTGCTGTATTTGCATGCCCAAGTAGCGCGCCCCGCAGTAGGACAGCAGCATGGCGAACTTGAGCTTGCGCGGCGCGCGCTCCACGGCTGAAGCGAGCCCTGTCTGCTGACATAGGTATGACTGGGTAGGGTGTAGGTAGGGTTCACCCGCCAAGCCATCAGCTTCGGTCAATCCTGCACAAAAAGTAAGACCACCCCCCAGCTTTAGTCAATCGTGCACCGACTGCAGGTTACCCCTATGGCTGAATCGTGTTTCTCATACTACCCAAAGTGTTTTTCGGGCCTGTGAGCAGCATTTTTTATTGTCCAAATGTCAAAAATTGGCCTGCGGCGCTGTATTTTACGCACCTACAGACCGTTTTGGAGTCTTTTGGGCGCGTTTTCGGCCGAAAAATCACCAAATTTTGCCTGGGGCGCTGTTTTTTTTTTGCGCCAACTGACCATTTTTAGAGTCACTGCAGCGCGTTTTCGGCCAAAAATTCACAAATTTTTGCCTGCGGCGCTGTGTTTTTCCGCATACACGAAGCATTTTCTATGTCATTGTTGAGGCTGGAAAAAGAGAAATTGTATCAAATTTGGCCGTGCAGGTCACCCCCAGCGACGTTTGAAAAATCCCAGATTCACCCCCCCCCCAGCTTCGATGGCCAGGCCAGTTACACCTCTGGTCTGCGCCGTGCACCGACCAGGCGGGCGACAATGGCAGGCAGTGGCGCCGCACCTTTCTTCTCCGCTCCCTCGTCTTCCGCCAGCCTAGGGACCTTCTCGAGCGCGGCAGCAGAGCCTGGCGGAGTCGAACTGCCGTCCTGCTCGAGCTTGCGCTTCGCCGAAGCCGCCGCCTCCGGGACGACGCCGGCGCCGCAGGAGGCCATGACGGAAGAGAACAGACCGACAACAACCGTTCTCTTCCTGCACGCAACAGCACCCACAAACAGTCTTCTCGAAGGCCGCAGCAGCTTCAACGCCGCGACCATCGAGGAGGGGGGGAGGGACGGGAACGTGTCGTGACGTTCTCCTAAAATACTGTAGAAAATACCAGAAATACTGTAGAAAATACCGGCAATACTGTAGTAAATAGCGGAAATACTGTAGGCGCCAATTTCAATTGTTTGTTCGTAATTTTCTCATCGCTTCCGTCGTCAGCGATCGCGGCCGTTGCCGTCTGTTCGTCTTCCGTTGATATGCTGCCAACGGCGGACATCGCGACATCAAGTACAATGCGCAAAAGTCGTTCTTCATCATGTTCTCTGATCTGGGTCGTGTTCTTTCAGTCAGACATTATTACATTACTGTTACTGCGTGCGCGCGAATTACTGTAACTAGCTGCTACGACTCAGGACACCAACTAAAAAGTGCTCTAAAGTGATTCAGTATCAATATTTTCATATCCGCAGTAGTGACTCATCATCAATACAATGTGTCATATAATCATGCTGCGAATGCTCAGTTGAAAAGCAAAATGACAAATCTGCAAAGTGCTGCAGCAAAAGCCAAAGGAAGTCAACCAATGCAAGCAAGGCACTTCTGCAATACAGGAAAACATTTCACCAAATTCTCGCGTCATTGCATCTCCAGTCATTGCATTCGATCAGTCATTGCATTGGCTTGGCTTTGGAATAGCTTTCCTCGGCTCGGAATACAAAAGTTATTTTGTGATCTGCATGGTTGCCCACTACAGTCCCGTGCGGATGTCGGCTGGGATTCCACACCCTCTCCTCCCAGGTGCGCACCCGGGTGCCATGAGGGTGCCGAGGGTGCCTAAGCCAGCACGGCAGCCGAATGCAATCTATAGTACGCGAGAGAAGAAGCACGTCGCGTCGTCAAGTCACCGCAAAATCTATAACATCAACACTTTGCAACACAGTCGGACGATGGGGCGTCGCTCTCCTGTTAGGCGAAGCTCACCACTGACCCGCCGCGACCCGGACTCGCCTAGGGTACATATAAGAGTCGGATACAATGTGGCGCTTCAAATGCTCAAAATTGTCGACCTCAGTCACTGTAACATCTGCTGCAGCAACATGACCGCGCGCATTGTCTCTGCTTCTTTTGCATACCGAGAAGGCGACGCTTTTACCGGTCTTCTGGCACTGTCAACACGACATGGAGCAACAACAGGTCCAAAGCAGCGCGCGCGCCGTCTACAAGCCAATTATAAGATGGGTACATTGGCAGGCGGACAGCGAAGTACAGGAAGCCAAAAGAAGGAAGTCGGCGGGCAGTTGATGAGTAATCAGGGTGTACGCGTCAGCGTACAACCCTAATATGTTAAAAACTAATTTGATGAGGTAAAGGGATTCTTTCACTCCGGCGGTTCTTTTCTCTCCCTACGACACATCCGTGTTTATTGCTGCACTGCAATTCAAAAAGTCTTCTCTGTCCGTCATGCCGTCCTGGTTCACCGTGATGGACGTGGCCATGGGCGTGGTGGCGTTGGCCTCGACCGTCGTCTACGTCATGCTGCTCGTCGTGCTCGTGCAGAAGCGGCGGCAGCCGCCACTCGACAGCGCCTTTTTCCAGCTGGCAAGCGACGTCCTGGCCACAGTGACACATGGGTTCAGCAGTTCTACCAGTTGTTGAACTCGAGCAATTCCACGGACTACTGTACATGTGTAGTGCATAGTGTGAAATTGTGTGATGACAAAAAGCAAAAAAAAAACACCTAGTAGAAGGATAAGAGACGTCTCGTGCTGGCCATCTTCTTGGGAGTGAGCGACGTGGTGTCGCTGGCGCTGCTCTACTTTGCGCACCGGCCGCCTCAGGTAGGTACTGTACATAGAGGTCTGGGCTGGGTCACTTCTGCCACTGCTATGAGTTGCGCCTGCAACAGTTCTGTTGTTAAATGAAGTCTAATCACATAGAGAACACATGGAAGCACGTGTTTGTTGTTTGTTGGCACTCAGGAGTGGGAGCATGCGCACGTGAATTCATGTTGCGATTCTTGCAGTAGTGCTGAGTCTATCGCTAGGACACACACTGTACAAACGTGGCACTGCATGAAGAAAAGAACGGGCCTTACACTGCTTTTCCTCCCAGTGGGGCCTTGTTCTTCCCAACGGACCGCAGCAGCCGATCGCCAGCTTCGTCATCTGCGTTACCATGATGAATATGACCATCCAAAATGTCTCCGTCGCCTGCATCGCGTTCAACCGCTTCGTCACCATCGCACGCCCAGACTGGGTAGAAAAGGTGCGTCGTAATGAAAAGACAATGGTGCATCGTTGACAAATTCTTATAAAACATTTGTGTAGCTCTTCACTCGACGCAACGTCAAAATGATCATGACGATGTGCGTGGCCAGCTCCTTCTACTGCGTCCCATTCGTCTACATTTACCTGAAACCCATCTACGACTTTGGCCCGCGCAATGAGACCGCTCAGGTGGATTCACCGGGCAAACTGGTAAGACCCTCTCAGTCTCAGAACCTTTGATTCATTCCATTGATTCTAACACTGGGGCGTACTGGAATGCAGTCTGCGGTTGCAGCACGTGATGCACATTACGCTGATGTCGATGATCATTGTCTGCTGCGCGGTGTCGAGCGTCTGCAATCTTGGGGCGAGCGTCTCGCTCGTCAGACAGCAACGAGCACTCCAACTACCGCAACTCAGCCAGGCGCAGCTCGACCGCCAGAAGAGTCAGGCAATCGAGGTGAGCAGCTACATACTATACTGCATCTGCATGCACGTGTACAACAAGCGACTAGTTCATTTTGTTAATTTCTAGCGAGCGCGCGTGCGTGCATGCGTGCGTGCATGCATGCGTGTGTGTGTGCGTGCGTGCGTGCCTGCGTGCGTGCGTGCCTGCGGTCGTGCGTGCGTGCGTGCTCGCGCGCGTGCGTGCGTGCGGGGTGTGTGCGCGCGCGCGCGCGTGCGTGCGTGCGTGCGTGGCGCGCGCGCGCGCGTGCGTGCGTGCGTGCGTGCGTGCGTGCGTGCGTGCCTGCGCGCGCGCGTGCGTGCGTGCGTGCGTGCGTGCGTGCGTGCGTGCGTGCGTGCGTGCGTGCGTGCGTGCGTGCCTGCGTGCTACCTGGACCATTCATTCAGCGCCGTCTGGCCATCTGCGTCTTCGTCATCTTCATAGGACAGCTGATGCTGGCGCTGCTCTACAGCACTGTCTTCTATCTGCCTCAATACTACACACAACTCTACAGGATCTGGCGAGCTATACTCTCGTCCTTATCCTCTCCCAAACTCGCCCCCTTTTGCTGTTAAGCCCTTTGCATGTATCCACGGTGTGACCCGGGCAGCCAATAACAGAGAGCATATGAGCAAACTTTCATACAATTGCTTAAGAAAAGTGTTTCTTTCCAAAACACGGTATCACTAGTTTTCAACTTTTTGGAAATAATTCTATGATAATTTTTGGTATACCTCCCTTGCTGGCAACGGCCTATTCCTTTTGCTCCTTCAATGCGCCGGTCAGTTTAAAACACTCAGTATTGTGCGAGTGCGTGTCTTTGGGGGACTTGATGTGTTGCGCGGACAAATGGCGAGTGCGCCGTCTCAGGAACTTTGCGATGGACTTGTTCTGCTACATCAACCCATACTCCATGCTGCTCATGTCGACCGAGGCGCGCAAGGCCTTCCTCGACACCTACGGCTGCGGCAGGTTTGTCAAGAAGACCAACAAGGTCGCTGCGTCCATTCACGTGACCAGCACGGCGGCTGCTGGGGCGGGCGCGCCGACAGCGCGCAACTAGAGCTTCGTCGACCGTTTGCGATCAGTGTCCGTCTTGGTCTGTACAATTAGGAGTGTACCTCCCTCCCTGCTTCAACTGTGCCAAGCCAATCATCATTTATTTAGTTCAATATTTTCACACAACAGATCCGACTCTCTTCATCCTTCTCCAAGCTTTTCCTTGTGCGTCATGCTGTTTGTGCCGTTCTGCGGGATGTTGATGCAGAGAAGTTTGAAAAAACCAGAAAACTTCTCCCTCAATAAAGATCACTTCGAGCCCATTCGTGCAGGAGAACACTTTCGCTTGCCGTTTGTCAAATCCAAGACGCTGCATTGCACTCGAACCGATCCGCGGATAGAATCCCACTACAAAACCTGCACACATTTCGCCCTGCACGCACTTCACATCTCACAAAACTCCAACGAACGCAGGACAAGTTTTGCTGAAATTCTTTCCATAGAGTGGACAGAGAGTGGTGTTTGTGCAGTAGACTTGATTTTTGACTTGAAGAATCCTACACATCGTTCGTGGGTGCTGCTGAGAAGTCGAGCGGGTTCTAGCTGTGGAGGGTAGTCGGAGCGGGCCACGGTTGCACTGCTGCTGTCGCTTGTACGGGCTGCGCGGCTTCGCGCGCCCGCCATCACGATCGTGGCTGTTTTCTTTTTCGCCATCATCGCAGCGTTCTCGCGTGCCTTCTCTTCAGCGTGCATCAGCTTTAGCACACCAGACAATTCGACCGTCTCGAGCCCCAGCAGGTGTGTCTGGTTCCCGCGGTTTGCACAGATTTGTGGAATAGGAGGCGTGCGAGTGTGGTGTAGTGGTTAGCATCCAGGCCCGGAAACCCTGAGACCTGGGTTCGAATCCCAGCACTGCAATCGCCTTTTTTCCACAACTCTTCAATTGCACAGCCGCAGACCATCCGGATGGCGATCTGCTTGTCAGTCGCTTCTCCAAAGTTGCAGTCGGACGCCAGGCTGCACAGTGCCGTCAGGAACTCTTCAGTCAACTTGTGGTTCGTCTGGTCGCGCCGATACAACTCAAAGTAAGCCGCCACTTCGTTCAGCGGCGGATTACGGGTGGAATTGCTTGCTTGGCGGCGCCGGAGAAACGCGAGAAAGACGCCGTGTCGATCTCGTCTGATACGGGGTTGGCGTCGAAAGTGAGAGGATCCTTCGGAGCCGAACAGCATGAACAGGTAGTAGTTATTCCTGTGTCCGTCCGTCAACTGCTCACTGGGCGGTCTGCCGTAGTCGAGCAAGAAAAATCCCTGAAACATCGAGCGCGCCAGCTGTTTAGTGTGCCGTCCAGTCCGCGTGTGGACGTGGGCTAGGCTGTTCAGCGTGCCGTCCAGTCGATTGGAATGCTGAAATGATAAGCAGTTCAGCACAGGTAGACCTGAAACGCTACAAAATAATACAAGCAGACAATAAATGCTAAAAATTAAACAATATGTAAATAATATTATCAATTGATATAAAGCACCGACACAAAAATTTTATATAAACAATAATAATGTTTAAAAGCCTTTGCTGGAGAGACAGGATAAACAATGTCGCACCAAGATAACAAAGCTCTCGTCACATGGTGCACATGGTTCACATGAAAAAAGTTTTCCTTATTTGTGGTGTCAGTTAAAAAACGCACACACTAGAAACCGTACACGTTAAAAACCGCACACCTTAGGAGGTTGCTTTGGCTTAGGGTTTGTTTAGGTTTAGGCTCAAGCTTAGACCTAGAACTTGCCTAGGCTTAGGCCTTGCTTAGGCTTAGGCATCGAATTAAGCAGTTTTGCATAGGCTTAGCCTCAGGCTTCCACCAAGGCTTTTACTGAAGCGTAGGGAGTTAAGCTTTGGTTTAGGCTTGCGTTTAGGCTTTGAATTACGCCTAGGCCTAGGCTCATGCTTAGATCTTTGCTTGAACTTATGGTCAGGTTTTGACAAAATGCTGCACAAGAGCATTCATCGCATTGTTGTTGTAAATGGCATTGTTGTTAAAACAGCTAAACTATACTGTTAAAACAGTATATCCAGATAATTTATAAGAATTGTTGAGATATTTGAGAAGTTGAGATCCAGGGGATTCTGTTGAGATCAAAATTTTCCGTTGAGATCGGCAAACGTTTTGCATCGAAGCAGACCACGAGCATACGCTCAGAACAAGACTTCAAATCTAGCAATTTGTTGCCGGCTCTTCAAAACGAGCTGCCTTCTTCTCAAAGCGAACTTTTAATAAAAAACGGCTGAGTGCTGGGTTGCCTGTCCGTCCATTTCAAAAAAGCGGTTGGGGCTTTCACTAACTCCCCGAAGGGAGGCACCTGGCCCAGCTGGTTGAGCGTTTCCGCTTTTACCAGTGTGCCCTGCTGCCGTCAGGTGTCAACTGACCGCACAACATCACCCATGTGGGTGAAATTGTGCAGCCAGCTGGCAGCAGGTACACGACAGTTTCCAAAGGGCGCGGGCTCTAGGCCACGACCAGCCCTATTGGTCACTGCCATGCACATTTTAAAAAAGCGGTTGGGGCTTTCACCCACTCCCGAAGGGAGGCATTGCTGGAGAAACACTTTGCGGAACTTGTCCCGAGGTGGCCTTCCTTCCGGGCAGTAGGTAAGAGTAAAAGCGAAAGTGCATGTCTTCTCCTATTTCGAAATTCAGCCCAACACATGCATTCAGCCCAAAGCCCAAAGCCGGCTTTCAGGTCCTGGGATCTCGGTATCTGCCCATTTAGTTTGACTGGTTCAAGGATATTTCACAGATTCCGATGCTGGGCAACATTCGGAGAAGCCTCCCGCCCGCCGACGACGTCCATGGTGACTGGCGCTGCCACTGTCCTGCTGCTCTTGGTTCATCGCGGCCCAGCTGTGACGCACCAGTTGTTCAGGATTGCGAGACGAGAGGAGTGCTGGCCGCCCTGCTCAGAGACGAGGCGGAGGTGCGCGTCAACGAGCGCCTCCTGCCTGAGGCGCGACTTCACCGACCGCCTGCACGCGCGCCAGCACGCCGAGCGGAGGCGCCAGCAACAGGCCACAGCGCTCAACCACGTCGCCCACAGGACGGTTGCGTCCGCCTCGGCAAGTGCAGCTGGCATGCACAAAGTCTAAGTCTAAGCCTAAGCCTAAGACAGTCTTAGCAAACAATATCATTTCGGTGTGCACCTCTCCACAGCCCCTCCCAAAGAGGGTCTGCCTGGGAGTGGGAGCCCAAAGAGGAAAAAGCCCTTCCAGTTCCAGTTCGGAAAAATGTTTTCGCGGGAGCCACGGGAGCCAGCTATTAGTAAAACCGAATCTCAAATTCCGAATTCTTACTTTGAACATGTTATGGTACATCCCAAAAAAGTTAAGGACGAAAAGTTAACGACAAAATGTCGCACCATAGTAATAGCTTGCGACAAAAAGTTAGCGACACCGCGTTCGCTGTCCCATGAAATTTTCTTAATTTTAGGCTTTGCTTAGGCTTAGTCCAGATTTTGCTTAGGCTTAGGCTTATGTTTAGGCTTAGGCTTAGGCTCTGCTTAGGCTTAGTCCAGACCTTGCTTAGGCTTAGACTTATGTCTAGGCTTAGGCTTTGCTTAGGCTTAGTCCAGACTTTGCTTAGGCTTAGGCTTTGCTTAGGCTTAGGCTTAGACTTCGCTTAATTAGCAAAATTTTGGTTTAAAGTTCGGTTTAAGAAGCAGGAATTCGAAATTCGGTTTTACTAATAGTCTGGCTCCCGTGGCTCCCGTGGCTCCCGTGGCTCCCGCGAAAACATTTTCCCTCCAGTTCGGTTTTTCGGGAAAACACTTTCCAGGTGGAACCGCCAGGGGAACCGCCAGGTGGAACCCTATTCGGGGGAGACAGCGGGGAAGTGCGCACCGAAATAATATTATTCTTTAAATTAGGCTTTGCTTAGACTTAGGCTCACGTGCACACACGAGCGTGCTTGCAGGCCGTGCCTGCGTGCGGGCGTGTGGGCATGCGTTCTTGCATGCTCCGCTCCGCATGCATGCATGCGTAGTAACCGTGCTTGGAATAACAAGAACGATGAGCGTGTTTGACCGTCTACCTCCCAAGCAGGCTCGCGGTTCGGCTAGCAAAGGTTTGTTCGACGATTGTGTCATGCGGACGAACAAGGCAGACATAAGGTTCCTACTAGCAGTCGCTACTTCAGAATTCTGGCGGGCTTTCTTCCGGTCGGCCAATATTGCGTCGAAACAGTGCGCGACGCACGCAGATGCGTTTGTAACGAACCGGTTCAAGCGAGAGCTGCTGCCCGAACTGTCGCGGGACATTCTCAAAGAGATGGGTGTCACGGCGGTCGGAGACGCCGTCGCCATACTGAAAAAGGCGCGCGATCTGGTTGAGAGGTCTTCGGCGCCAGACGAGGACGCAGACAATGACGAGGAAAGTGGCGAGAGCGTGGAAAAAGAGTCGTCTCCCGACGACGACGATGAGGAATGCCTGGGCGATGACGCCAACCATAAAGCAAAGGTCCCCTTACAATCTGCGCTGGCCGAAAAACAGTCCAACAATCTTCTCGTCGAGCGACGCTCCGTTCCAATGCCGGTACATTGACATTGAGGAAACTCACGTTGTGCCTCATCGTGTTTAAATCGCTGCCTGCGTGTGTCATGTATTTTTCTTATTTGTTTATGTGTACTGGATTTGCTTTGCAGTCGCAGTCGTCAGAGCAGCTGTTGTCGTCAACGGTTGGGGATCGGTGAAGAAGCGGCGTTGGGCCTCGACGAAGGCCGGTGTCGGTGTCGCTTCTGGATCGCGCGCGACTTCGCCAAGGAAGTCGGCAGCTTCTGCTTCTTCCTCCTCTTCCGTCTCCTCTTCGAAGGCGCGAAAAGACGCATTGAGCCTCCTCCGCCTTCAGCTGCTGCTGCTCCTGTCGAATTGCCGCCCTTGCCGACTCGGTCGGTGTCTCTCTTCTTGCGCCCTTCGCACGCTTGCTAGTCAGTCTCGGTCTGCCTTCTTAGGGTTCGTGCCGTGCCCGACGCGGGCGAGCCTTACGTCGTGAAGATGCCCTCCGGTAGTACAAGCAAGAGTCGACGGCTGCTCGCGCAGGCGGCCACGCTCGCCAACCAAAGTACACGACCCCCGCTCTCGACACGGCTCTTACAGTTTGCGTGAACGTACTGCTTCCCTTCCCTCAGCGGCGCGCCACAAGGCGGCTCTGGCGGCCGTGCGTCTCAACGCGATCCAACTGCGGGCTCCCCTCCGACCGTCGGCAGCGCCCCCCTCGCATTTGTCGTCCGAGAGCTCGGTCTTCGCCAGGCTCGGCAGAGGCGCCGAAAAAGACGGCCATTCCAATAAAGACGTCGCTGTCAAGCGCAAGCGAATCTCTTTCCATCTGAGCCAGACGGACGGTAGGCTTTCGGTCCGAGTCCGTGGTGTCGGTTGAGCATCAACCTGTTTGTGCCTCAGACCGCGTCTCCTCGTCGACGGACGCGCAGCAAGGTCGTCTGCACTCGGACAAGCTTCGTCTCGTTGCCCCTTCCGCCCAGAGCCAGCAACCGCCAAGCCCGCTAGCCGGTCGGCAGTGGGCGGCCTCAGTCGCAGCGTCTCCGCTGGCGACGTCTCATCCACGCAAGTCACCGAGCACGCGGTACTTCGAATGTCAGCTCACTCGCAAGTGTTGGTTGCAACTACAATACAGGTATTGTTGCAGATGAAACGCAACACGACAACCACTGGACTGACGACCAGAAGCAAAAGCTCCCTATGGCCGGAGGCGTCTTCTCCAGGCTGCGATTTTGAACTGTTGATCTGAACTGAATGCGCTTTATACTGCAGTCGACTTGACTTAACAGTTAACAGTTATGAAAAGTATCTGTTCTTATCCTTTTGTGCGTCGTCAGAGAATTTCTTGCACCTGCTGAGTGCTGTTGACTGTGCGTGGCGAATAAATGGTTGCGGTGCCTTCCATTGTCCCGCTCGCGAGATTTTACGTCATTCTTCAGTAGGCTGTTGGGCTTCCCTGCAAGCTGCACGCGTCTGCTGTGCTGGAAAACGTCAGCTTGTCACACCGCGAAAAAGTGCGATTCAATTTTGGCATGTTTCTCTCAGGCTCACCTCAGTATAACAACGTTGAATTAGTTGGGGCGCGTGGAGTGCTAGTCAATTATGGACCCTGTTGTCGTGGGTATTCGTGTTTTTCTTTTTCTTGTTTTCTAGGCATGCGCCCTGAGCTATCATGCGTGCGCGGGTTCAGTTTGTCGGATTAGATCACACGCAGCTGTTTGTCAGCCATTCGTTTACAAGCGAACAAAACTCCAAACAGCGGCCATTTTTTGAAACAGTGCGCGAAAACGGCGGAAAAACACTAGGGCAAAGCATGCACGAGCATGCAAGAACGCATGCCCACACGCCCGCACGCAGGAGCACGGCCTGCAAGCATGCTTGTGTGCGCACGTGAGCCTAACGTCAGAGCAACGGAAGAGTTCGTGGAAAAAAGGCGATTGCAGTGCTGGGATTCGAACCCAGGTCTCAGGGTTTCCGGGCCTGGGACGCTACCCACTACACCACACTCACACGCCTCTGATCCCACAAATCACGCATCATAAGCCAGGAGAAACGGCAGAGCCGGCATTGCC
>JASAMY010002619.1:0-54191 GCA_030248085.1 Paralinhomoeus sp. GSCO2_6 | reverse complement strand
TCTAACACACTAATCCTCAAAATTGTTTGTTGGTTTGTTGGTCAGCATTTCAAATTGGCGCCATTTTTTCAGAAAAGAGCCTACCAAAAGAACTGAACCCAGGAGCTTGCGCGTGATAGCAGCAACAAAGCACTAAACCACAAGGCATATAAAAATTGAAGCCAAAAGTAGACCTTAAACCTTAGGTGTGACGCGGTTATCACACTGACACACACAAAACTGTTCAAAACTGGTGGCATGGTGGCATGGTGGCATGGGATAATGTGTGGCAGGCAAGGTAATACTTGCTCTGATTTCCCTATTTAGTGTTGGTTAATGAAAGTATAGTGCACTGCAGTGCAATGAGCTGTGGCAGATGGATTGAACTGAAACTTGGTGTGCAGCCACCACTAGGGGTGGGGATAGTGGGGAAGTGATCAAATTTGAATTTGCATGCAGAATCTGCACCCAAATAACTCATTGCAACAGAACGAGCTGTGGTAGATGGATTGAACTAAAACTTGGTGTGCAGCTACTACTAGGGGTGGGGATAGTGGAATAGTGGTGAAATTTGAGCTGAAACTTGGTGTGCAGGTGCCACTAGGGGTGGGGATGGCAGGGAAGTGGTCAAATTTGAATTTGCAAACAGAAACTGCACCCAAATAACTCATTGCAACAGAATGAGCTGTGTAGTGAATGGATTGAGCTGAAACTTGGTGTGCAGGTGCCACATAGGTTGGGGACAGTGGGGAAGTTGTCAAATTTGAGTTTGCACACAGAAACTGCACCCAAATAACTTATTGCAACAGAATGAGCTGTATGGTGGATGGATTGAGCTTAAACTTGGTGTGCAGGTGCCACTAGGGGTGGGGATGGTAGGGAAGTGGTCAAATTTGAATTTGATCAGAGAAACTGCACCCAAATAACTCATTGCAAAAGAATGAGTGGTGTTTGGGATGGATTGAGTTGAAACTTGGTGTGCAGGTGCCACTAGGGGTGGGGATGGTGGGGAAGTGGTCAAATTTGAATTTGCACAATGAAACTGCACCCAAATAACTCATTGCAACAGAATCAGCTGTGTAGTGAATGAATTGAGCTGAAACTTGGTCTGCAGGTGCCACATAGGTTCGGGAGAATGGGGAAGTTGTCAAATTTGAGTTTGCACACAGAAACTGCACTCAAATAACTCATTGCAACAGAATGAGCTGTATGGTGGATTGCTTGAGCTCAAACTTGGTGTGCAGGTGCCACATGGGGTGGGGAGAGGGAGAAGTGGTGAAATTTGAATTTGCTCACAGAAACTGCACCCAAATAACTCATTGCAATGGAATGAGCTGTATGGTGGATGGATTGAGCTCCAACTTGGTGTGCAGGTGCCACTAGGGGTGGGGATGGTAGGGAAGTGGTCAAATTTGAATTTGATCAGAGAAACTGCACCAAAATAACTCATTGCAAAAGAATGAGTGGTGTTGGGGATGGATTGAGTTGAAACTTGGTGTGCAGGTGCCACTAGGGGTGGGGATGGTGGGGAAGTGGTCAAATTTGAATTTGCACAAAGAAACTGCACCCAAATAACTCATTGCAACAGAATCAGCTGTGTAGTGGATGAATTGAGCTGAAACTTGGTCTGCAGGTGCCACATAGGTTCGGGAGAGTGGGGAAGTTGTCAAATTTGAGTTTGCACACAGAAACTGCACTCAAATAACTCATTGCAACAGAATGAGCTGTATGGTGGATGGATTGAGCTCCAACTTGGTGTGCAGGTGCCACTAGGGTTGGGGATGGTAGGGAAGTGGTCAAATTTGAATTTGCTTGCAGAAACTGCACCCAAATAACTCATTGCAATGGAATGAGCTACATGGTGATGGATTGAGCTGAAACTTGGTGTGCAGGTGCCACATGGGGTGGGGAGACGGGGAAGTTGTCAAATTTGAATTTGCTTGCAGAAACTGCACCCAAATAACTCATTGCAATGGAATGAGCTGCATGGTGGATGGATTGAGCTGAAATCCCCACAGACCACCATCAGCACTGGGGCATTGCTGTTGTGAATTATGGGTTGTTTTTGTTTTGAAAACTCTTTCCATTTCCAGCAATATACTCTAAACAGAACAACACATGGCACCTGGGGTGGGGGGAACAACCCCCACTCCCAGTTACAGGTAAGGCTGCAACTGAGGCTCATAGCTGAAAGGACAACACATAAGAGGGAATAAATAAATAAATAAATAAAATAAGAGGATCAGTCCTGGAAGGACCAAACCTAAAAGGGGCCAGACCTAATAGTATTAGACCTGAAACAATCAGACCTAAAATGAGCAGACCTGAAACAATCAGACCCAAAACAACAAAACACTGTAATGTGCAGACCTAACCCTGGTCTAACACACTAATCCTCAAAATTGTTTGTGTTTCAGTGGACATTTCAAATTTGCGCCATTTTGCAGAGAAAACGGCGACCAAAAGAACTGAACCCAGGAGCTTGGGCGTGATAGGAGCAACAACAAACCACTAAACCACAAGGCATTAGGCAACCAAACCCAAAAGAAAACCTTAAACCTTAAGTGTGATGCACTTGTCACACTGACACGCACAAAACTGTTTAAAACTGTTGAATAAATGGTGGCATGGGATAGTGTGTGGCAGGCAAGGTAATACTGGCTCTGATTTCCCTATTTAGTGTTGATTAATGTAAGTATAGTGCACTGCAGTGCAATGAGCTGTGGCTAATGGAATAAACTGAAACTTGGTGTGCAGCTGCTACTGTCTATGGATGGGGAAAGTGGGAAAATTGACAAATTTAAATTTGAATGCATAAACTGCACCCAAATACCTCATTGCAACACAATAAGCTGTTTTGGATTAATTGAACTGAAACTTGGTGTGCAGCTACCACTAGAGGTTGGGATAGGGTGGAAGTGGTCAAATTTGAATTTGCACACAGAAACTGCACCCAAATAACTCATTGCAACAGAATTAGCTGTGGAAGATGGATTGAACTGAAACTTGATGTGCAGTCACCACTAGGGGTGGGGATGGTGGGGAAGTGGTCAAATTTGAATTTGCTCGCAGAAACTGCACCCAAATAACTCATTGCAATAGAATGAGCTGTATGGTGGATGGATTGAGCTGAAACTTGGTGTGCACATGCCACATGGGGTGGGGAGAGGAGGGAAGTTGTCAAATTTGAATTTGCACACCGAAACTGCACCCAAATAACTCATTGCAATGAAATGAGTTGTATGGTGGATGGATTGAGCTGAAACTTGGTGTGCACATGCCACTAGGGGTGGGGATGCTGGGGAAGTGGTCAAATTTGAATTTGATCACAGAAACTGCACCCAAATAACTCATTGCAACAGAATAAGGTGTGTAGTGGATGGATTGAGCTGAAACTTGGTGTGCACATGCCACTAGGGATGGGATGGTGGGGAAGTTGTCAAATTTGAATTTGCATACAGAAACTGCACCCAAATAACTTATTGCTAGAGAATGAGCTGTAGTAGTTGGATTGATCTGAAACTTGTTGTGCAGCCACCACTAGGGGTGGGGATAGTGGGGAAGTGATCAAATTTGAATTTGCATACAGAAACAGCACCCAAATATCTCATTGCAACAGAATGAGCTGTGGAAGATGGATTGAACTGAAACTTGGTGTGCAGCCACCACTAGGTGTGGGGATATTAGGGAAGTTGTCAAATTTGAATTTGCACACAGAAACTGCACCCAAATAACTCATAGCTAGAGAATGAGCTGCGGTAGTTGGATTGATCTGAAACTTGTTGTGCAGCCACCACTAGGGGTGGGATAGTGGGGAAGTGATCAAATTTGAATTTGCATACAGAAACAGCACCCAAATATCTCATTGCAACAGAATGAGCTGTGGAAGATGGATTGAACTGAAACTTGATGTGCAGCCACCACTAGGGGTGGGGATACTGGGGAAGTGGTCAAATTTGAATTTGCGTGCAGAAAATGCACCCAAATAACTCATTGCAACAGAATGAGCTGTGGTAGATGGATTGAACTGAAACTTGGTGTGCAGCCACTGCTAGGGGTGGGGATAGTGGGAAATTGTTAAATTTGAATTTGCATACAAAAACTGCACCCAAATAACTCATTGCACCAGAATGAGCTGTAGTAGATGGATTGAACTGAAACTTAGTGTGCAGGTAAAACTAGTGGCTTTACACAAACCTGGGTGTTGGGGGTGGGGTGGGGGAACAACCCCCTCCCCCAGTTACAGGTAAGGCTGCAACTGAGGTCCATAGCTGAAAGGACAACACATAAGAGGATCAGACCTGAAACAATGAGAACTGAAACAATCAGACCTAAAACAATCCGACCCAAAACAATCAGACCCAGAACAACAAAACAACAAAACACTGCAGACCTAACCCTGGTCTACCAAACTAATCCTCAAAATTGTTTGTGTTTCAGTGGACATTTCAAATTTGCGCCATTTTGCAGAGAAAACGGCGACCAAAAGAACTGAACCAAGGAGCTTGGGCGTGATAGGAGCAACAACAAACCACTAAACCACAAGGCATTAGGCAAGCAAACCCAAAAGAAAACCTTAAACCTTAGGTGTGATGCACTTGTAACACTGACACGCACAAAACTGTTTAAAACTGTTGAATAAATGGTGGCATGGGATAGTGTGTGGCAGGCAAGGTAATACTGGCTCTGATTTCCCTATTTAGTGTTGATTAATGTAAGTATAGTGCACTGCAGTGCAATGAGCTGTGGCTAATGGAATAAACTGAAACTTGGTGTGCAGCTGCTACTGTCTATGGATGGGGAAAGTGGGAAAATTGACAAATTTAAATTTGAATGCATAAACTGCACCCAAATACCTCATTGCAACACAATAAGCTGTTTTGGATTAATTGAACTGAAACTTGGTGTGCAGCTACCACTAGAGGTTGGGATAGGGTGGAAGTGGTCAAATTTGAATTTGCACACAGAAACTGCACCCAAATAACTCATTGCAATAGAATTAGCTGTGGAAGATGGATTGAACTGAAACTTGATGTGCAGTCACCACTAGGGGTGGGGATGGTGGGGAAGTGGTCAAATTTGAATTTGCTCGCAGAAACTGCACCCAAATAACTCATTGCAATAGAATGAGCTGTATGGTGGATGGATTGAGCTGAAACTTGGTGTGCACATGCCACATGGGGTGGGGAGAGGAGGGAAGTTGTCAAATTTGAATTTGCACGCTGAAACTGCACCCAAATAACTCATTGCAATGAAATGAGTTGTATGGTGGGTGGATTGAGCTGAAACTTGGTGTGCACGTGCCACTAGGGGTGGGGATGCTGGGGAAGTGGTCAAATTTGAATTTGATCACAGAAACTGCACCCAAATAACTCATTGCAACAGAATGAGGTGTGTAGTGGATGGATTGAGCTGAAACTTGGGTGTGCACATGCCACTAGGGATGGGATGGTGGGGAAGTTGTCAAATTTGAATTTGCATACAGAAACTGCACCCAAATAACTTATTGCTAGAGAATGAGCTGTAGTAGTTGGATTGATCTGAAACTTGTTGTGCAGCCACCACTAGGGGTGGGGATAGTGGGGAAGTGATCAAATTTGAATTTGCTACAGAAACTGCACCCAAATAACTCATTGCAACAGAATGAGCTGTGGAAGATAGATTGAACTGAAACTTGGTGTGCAGCCACCACTAGGTGTGGGGATGGTGGGGAAGTTGTCAAATTTGAATTTGCATAGTGATCAAATTTGAATTTGCATACAGAAACTGCACCCAAATAACTCATTGCAACAGAATGAGCTGTGGAAGATGGATTGAACTGAAACTTGGTGTGCAGCCACCACTAGGTGTGGGGATATTAGGGAAGTTGTCAAATTTGAATTTGCACACAGAAACTGCACCCAAATAACTCATAGCTAGAGAATGAGCTGCGGTAGTTGGATTGATCTGAAACTTGTTGTGCAGCCACCACTAGGGGTGGGATAGTGGGGAAGTGATCAAATTTGAATTTGCATACAGAAACAGCACCCAAATATCTCATTGCAACAGAATGAGCTGTGGAAGATGGATTGAACTGAAACTTGATGTGCAGCCACCACTAGGGGTGGGGATACTGGGGAAGTGGTCAAATTTGAATTTGCGTGCAGAAAATGCACCCAAATAACTCATTGCAACAGAATGAGCTGTGGTAGATGGATTGAACTGAAACTTGGTGTGCAGCCACTGCTAGGGGTGGGGATAGTTGGAAATTGTTAAATTTGAATTTGCATACAAAAACTGCACCCAAATAACTCATTGCACCAGAATGAGCTGTAGTAGATGGATTGAACTGAAACTTAGTGTGCAGGTAAAACTAGTGGCTTTACACAAACCTGGGTGTTGGGGGTGGGGTGGGGGAACAACCCCCTCCCCCAGTTACAGGTAAGGCTGCAACTGAGGTCCATAGCTGAAAGGACAACACATAAGAGGATCAGACCTGAAACAATGAGAACTGAAACAATCAGACCTAAAACAATCCGACCCAAAACAATCAGACCCAGAACAACAAAACAACAAAACACTGCAGACCTAACCCTGGTCAATACTACTAAACGCCACTGTCACACCGCTGGCCTGTCACGCTAATTTTGGAATTCTGCTGGGCCGATTTGCTTCATTTTTTCTATGGCAGTAGACAACTACTACATTTACATGTTAAACTTTTGAATGGGAACGATACCTCTTACCAATTTTGAATTACGCCCCTCTGAAGTTGGCCGAACTGCAAATCCAGCGTGATTACAGTGCGTCGTGTTCGCCGTACGCGTGTGCGTCACGCGGGCGGCTTCACTCCTACCCTACACTGCCCCAGGGCGTCTATGCGTCTGACCGCTTCTAACCCCTATACCCCATCCTTGCAAACTGTGCTGGGGCGCGAATCAATGCGTCTGTTTGCCTACACGCCTGTTTGGCGGGGGGGGGGGGGCGTCTCCTCTCTTCCGCTCTCTCTAGGCTAGGCACCCCTCCCTTCTCCCTTCTTTCTTCAATCCTCTTTCTCCCTTCCTCTCTTTTCTTCCAGAAACCTCTATCACCTCAACCACTTTCTACTTCCAATAACCTCTTTTCAAGCCTCTGATCTTCTCACCACTGATCTACAACCTTGCAAACTTTGCTGGACGAGCCATTTAGGCGGCGGCCCCCTTTCTAGACTGCGCATGCGCTGGCCGCGGCGCTGGACAGTGGCTGCTTGCGATGGCCGCGTCTCTCGACAGCAGCTGCTCGGGATGACCGCGGCTGCACTCGACGGCGGCGGCGCTCGACGGCTCTCTACAGTGGCAGCTCGCCATGGCCGCGGCGCTCGACAGCGACTGCTCGCGCCGGCCGTGGTGTCTTGACAGTGGCTGCTCGCGACGGCGGCTGCGCTCAACAGCGCTCGACAGCGGCTGCTCGCACCATCCACAGCGCTCCACAGCGGCTGCTCGCGATGGCGGCGCTCGACAGGTGCCGATGTTTTCAATATTCCCTTGATTTTGCCTTTTGAGTTCTAGCGCCTTCTGCAAACGTCGCACTCGCCTGGCCCAGATCCTCCTCTTCCACGACCGCGAGTTCTCCTTCGCCCACCCCACCAGACAGCACCATCATCGGCGACGCCGCCCTGTGAGTCGCCGCGTGCGTGCGTACGTGGGCGAGCCGGAGCAGACGGGCCTGCCGCCGGGCACGACCACGAACGTCGTCTACGAGGAGATGGTCGACGGCCGCTCCCTCCACAGCCGCCCCAGCTCCGCCCCAGCTGCGCCGCCGCCGCCTCCGCCTCCACCTCCACAGCCCCTTCCGCCGCCAGTCGCTTCTGCCGCGGCCCCCACCCGGCCTCTCGACCCCAGCGAGGAGTTCAACTTCGACGAGCTGCTGGACGACGCCGACGCCCACATGCCCTGCTTCGACGATTTCGACATGGACATGCCTGAGGTGGGCATCTCTCCTTCGTCGGCAGAGTCGTCGTCAGCTTGCGCGGAGGGAACGACCTGCTTCTGCGTTTGTAGGACAGCGTGCGCGCGCTCTTCCACCCCAGCGACGAGACCAAGACCGAGGTGGAGCAGGGTGACGCGCTCTACGTCTTCGGCGTCACCTTCGAGGAGTTGTGTGAGTCTCTTCCCCCCCCCCCCCCCCGCCGCGCCGCGACGCTGCCTGAGCCGATGGGGGGACTATGCAATTGTCGTCTTAGCGTTTGGCAAGCAGCTCAAGGGTGGTCGCTACACCGGCTTCTACACGGCGCCCACCTACGCTGCCGCCATGGCCGTGCTCAACGGCGAGGTCAAGAAGACGCCCACCGGCCAGCTCGTCGCGCCCAGCGCCCCTGTCGAGGAGTTCGACTTCAACGACTTCAATTTCGATTAATAGGTAATTCGCGTTGCTCGATTTTGATTAGCTGGTGTCTTATTGCGTCCGTTTGTTGTCATGTCGATGCGTTACTCGTTTGTCAGATTGTTTTGAGCACTGCTGGGTCAGTTAAATAAAAGCGCCACCCTCTTTGATAGTTAGTGGTTCGATTGTCTTATGCAACATCTATGAACTTCCACGCATGGCGTACCAGATGCCCCTCATTGCTGTGTTTGCCAAACGTACTAATTGCATCACTTAACTGTGGTAAGAGTTCACGTGTACTGTATGCAAATTTTGAAATCGGGTGTGACAGCATATTCATACGAAGTTAGACACTGCATGGATTGAACTGAAATTTTGTAAGCAGCTGGCTTGGCACATTTCACCATCATTTATAGGCCAGATTTTCTGCTCCCTGCCACTTTACTTTATGACTATGACTGTGCAGCTATGTCTTAAGACTATGACTATGTCCTTATGACTAAGACAATGACTATGACTAAACAAATGCATTTAATTATTTTTAGTTTTTTCTTATTTTCTAAACTACAGTACTCTAGGCTTCTAATCCTCTGTACCACTAACCTGGTCTATATTACTAAAGCACAATGTTTGTCTGTGTGTCTGCAACGCAGCCCAGAGAGTTGTGCTGTATGGATTGAGCTGAAATTTTGTATCAAGCTTCCTTGCCACATTTCACCGTCAAAATAAGAGTGGCACTTCTGAAACTACCGTAATCCGTGAGTTATGCAAATTTCGCGTACGTGTTTAATCGAATTTGAGAATTCAGTGTCAATTCTGCTTGGGATATATGTAATCGACCGTGGTGATCACGAATATCAGATCCGTTTTGCTGTGCGATACCGTAATCGCGAGATATGGCACATTGAATATGCAAAATGCGTTTGATCGAATTTGAGAATTCAGTGTCAAATCGGCTTGGGACATATGTAATTTACCACGCTGATCACGAATCTGGCATTTGTTTTCCACTCCACTACAGTAATGACAAGATATAGCATTATCCTTTTCTACAGTAGGATGACTATTTGTGGGTTCTGTCTGCAATGCAGCACAGAGAGAGTTCTGCTGGATCGATTGAGCTGAAATTTTGCTTGCTGGCTTGCTTGGCACATTTTATCATCAAAATAAGAGTGGCACTACTGAAGCAATCGTAATCCATGCGTTATGCAAATATAAATAAATTATATAATAATACAGCGCATTTTATGCGTGCTTCTGACTTATCAGAAGTGTTTCGAAAACCATTTCGTACAGATCAATGGCGTAGTGCTTATGATGTACGTTACTTTTCTGGATGTCCTGGGATCAAACCTCTGCCATAAAAATACTTGTAACTGTTTTGTTTATAACTTTTTTGTTTTGCACGTGTTTATGCTATAAAAACTTCAAACTTTTTATTATTTTTTCCTGTGTTTTGCAGGTGTCAACGCTATAAAAACTTGTATTACACGCACATGCACGCACGCGCGCGCGCGCGCGCGCGCTCACACACACACACACACACACACACACACACACACACACACACACACACACACACACACACACGCACGCACGCACGCGCGCACGCATGCGCGCACGCACGAACGCACGCACGCAGCACGCACACACGCACACACACACACACACATGAACATGGACACGCGCACGCACGCACATGCACGCACGCGAACCCCCGCAGCCATGCACGCACGCACGCACGCAAGCACGCAAGCACGCAAGCACGCACGCGCACGCAAGCATGCACGCACACACACACACATGGACACAGACACGCGCATTCACGCACGCACATGCACGCACGCGCGCGCACGCACGCATGCAAGCACGCACGCACACGCACATGGACATGGACACGCGCACGCACGCAGCACGCATCCCCCTAAATTGTTGTTTTACCCAACTGATTAGCAGTCGAAGATTGATTAGATGTCGAAATTTGATGTGACGATCGTGTGTACAACTGCGTATAGCTAATGGTAAGCTTGCCTTCATGTTTTACGTTGTTCTCACGCGCACGCCTATGGCTCGCTCTACATAAAACATGCAATGCACAGTGCTCCTCAAACGCGTGATGCCCCAGCATTGTCGGCCGCGATGATGTGAGGGAGAGTCGACGTCGAGCTCTCGTGCGCAGCGCTTGACCTCATTGAAGAGGAATCGTAGTTGCTGGCGCCTTCATTACTCGCGTCCGCAATTGCAAGAGGATGGTACTCGCAATCAGCAGCCACGGTGCCAACTATTATAGCAGAGGAAACCCGCTCCAATTCAGCTTGTACATAGCGTCCGAGCCGATGACGCGACTGGTGCCGATGCATGGATGAGACGTAGTGGAAGACGGTGTAATCAGTGGGGTAAACACCTGTTTAGGGGGGGGGGGGTCGAACATTTAGTTAGGGGGGTGAATCGATTACGGGGTGGACCAATAAATTAGGGGGTCAAACATCTTTCTTAGGGGGGAATTTTGCATCTAATTAGGAGGGTCGAAAATTGGCAGCCTATGTATAATTGACCATGTTGATCACGAATTTTGTGCCTTTTAGACGATGGTTCATTTAGGGAGGGTGTATTATTATGGGGGGAAGGGGGCTAATTATAGGGTTTACGGGTTTACGGTATATGTTGTGCTGGACGGGTTGGGTAAGTGTAAGCAACCATGCTGATCAAGAAAATAACCTCATAATTCAAGCCAATAGTGAGCTATTCCAAAGTAAAGCCAATTATTAGGACCCACCATAATTTGCCCCGTACAATTACAATGTAGCTGCCTCCTATAGGCCGATTTGAAAAGTTAGACCCAAGGTGGCTAATTAAGGGTTATGGTGTGTCTGCTCAAGTTGGTACCATAGTGCCCAATTTGGGCTACAATTGTTGCGTCAGTGTTCATTGCGTCCACTGCATCTGATGAAAATTTTCATAATTTTAGGCTTTGCTTAGGCTTAGTCCAGGCTTTTGCTTAGGCATATGTTTATGCTCAGGCTTAGGCTTTACTTAGGCTTTGCTTAGGCTTAGGCTTCACTTAGGCTTAGGCTTCACATTTTCGGACGCAGTGGACGCGGACAAAACAATTGCGTTTTGCCCCAATTAGTACAATTGAAGGAAACGGGTATGTAATGACTGAATAAAGAGTCACACCAAAAAAAGTGGAACTTTTTCTGTTTGCAGAAGTGCATTGGTTGCATTGGTTGACTTCCTTTGGGTTTTGCTGCAGCACAGATTCGTCATTGTTGCTTTTCAACTGAGCATTCGCAGCATGATTTTATGACACATTGTATTGATGATGAGTCATTACTGAGGACATGAAAATATCGATATTGAACCACTTTGGAGCACTTTGCAAGCAGGAGTCCTGAGTTGAAGCGGCTAGTTTAGGCTAGGTACTTAAGGCTGATTCACAATTAACGGTCTTCCCATCGGTCTCGGTCTCGGTCTCGGTCTGCGCATCGGTCTCGGTCTCGGTCTCGGACTTTTTTACCCATGCCAAATTGACGACGCGTTGCCTCCGGTCTTTCAATGATCTTCGGTTAAATGCGCGCCTGTCAGCGTATTAAAGAGCGTACTGTGGCGCTTGTTTTCGACCTGTTTCATTTTTTTGCGACTTCCGTAGGAAACAAAAAAAGCACACGCAGTAGACGACGGGAACGCACTACCACCAGACAAATAGACAGACACTAGCGCGCTCGCGCGCGCCTTCGGCGCGCGCTCACGCGCTAGGTCGCTCGCCGCTTCGCGGCTCGCGACGCTAGCGGGCGAGGCGCGTCTGTGTGGGTGCTGTGTGTGAGCTTGTGTGCAGTGGTGTTCACACAGAAGGCATTGGGCAGTAAGTCGCTGACCATCTTCATCATGGTCTCCTAGTGGCTCTCGACCATGCCATGTGTGTGTGTGTGCGTGTGCGAGTGCTCAGAGTCACAAGGGAGTGTTCTCTATCAATTTGGCACTGGTGCACTCTGACCAGTACGTGGTCTTCAACGGACTGGGTGTTGAGGTCGATCACGACCTTGGACTTCACCACATCGGGTCGGTCCTCCACTAAGTCCGTGCACACCCTTGGTACCCTGGGACTATTGCGCCACTGCTCTCACCAGTCTCCATTGACTCTGTGTTGAGAAATCGATTTTTGTTACTTAAATTCACATCTCAAAAAATCCATATGTGTGCGTGCGTGCGTGCGTGCCTCAGAGGAGAAGCATCTCTGTGTGGGTGCTGGGTGTGAGCTTGTGTGCAGTGGTGTTCACACAGAAGGCGTTGGGCAGAAAGTAAGTCGCTGATCATCTTCATCATGGTCTTCTAGTGGCTCTCGACCATGCCATGTGTGTGTGTGTGTGTGTGTGTGTGTGTGTGTGGCGTGCCTCAGAGCTCCCGCTCGGCTGTTTTCTAACAATTTGGCGCTGGCGCACTCTGACCAGTACATGGTCTTCAACTGACTGGGTGTTGAAGTCGATCACGACCTTGGACTTCGCCAAATCGGATCAGTCCTGCACTAAGTCCATGCATACCCTTGGTACACTGGGACTATTGCGCCACCATTCTCACCAGTCTCCATTGTCCCAGTGTTGAGAAATAGATTTTTGTTACTTAAATTCACTTTTCAAAAATTTATTTCTCTCTCGTCTTGAGGGCTGCAGGTCTGAAACTCGGCGTGCACACTACCCGTGGGTAGGCCTACGCGCCCCACCACCTGGCTCTCGCCCCAGCCCCCAGCCACCAGTAGCAATAGAAACCCTGCATATCTTTTCATAGGGAAGTACAGCAGGGCCACCGAGCGCAATTGCACGTCACCACCTACCGACTATTACTACAACACATATACCACCCTCCAACCATCCCTCCTTCGAGAGATCCAGGTGCGGACCCAGATACAGACAGGGCGATTAGAGTATACTAGCGCGATCGCGCGCGCCTTCGGCGCGCGCTCACGCGCTAGGTCGCTCGCCGCTTCGCGGCTCGCGACGCTAGCGGGCTCGGCGCTGCGCGCCTCGCCTCCTTTGGGCTCACCGGACCGCTTCGCGGCTCGCCCCTAGTGAAAAGCGCAAGTCGTGTGCCAGTACATACGCCACAGTGTGTGTCAGTGAGAAGAGAAGCCAACATGTACATGGTGCTGTGTGTGTGTTGTAGTCTCCGTCTCTGATCTCAACCGAATTTTACCAAACTATGTACGCTGCAACAACAGGGACAACACACAGTAAACAAACACCCGCTAGAAACAACCGCACAAAGCGACAGGGCCAGATGTTGGAGGACCCATCCCACTGTTATTCAATCAAGGGATCGATCAATCAAGGAGGCTACTGAAGTAGCAAGGGGGTTTCTAATTCAAGCAAGTCAAACGCAACACCCCGCCCCCCTCCAGAAGTCCCGGGCCGCTGCCCCGAGGCTACCGAAGTAGAGAGGGGGGTTCTAATTCAAGCAAGTCAAACGCAACACCCAGCCCACCTCCAGAAGTCCCGGGCCGCTGCCCCGAGGCTACCGAAGTAGAGAGGGAGGGGTTCTAATTCAAGCAAGTCAAACGCAACACCCTGCCCGCCTCCAGAAGTCCCGGGCCGCTGCCCCGAGGCTACCGAAGTAGAGAGGGAGGGGTTCTAATTCAAGCAAGTCAAACACAACACCCCGCCTGCCTCAAGAAGTCCCGGGCCGGTGCCCCGAGGCTACTGAAGTAGGGGGGTTCTAATTCAAGCAAGTCAAACGCAACACCCCGCCCACCTCCAGAGGTCCCGGGCCGCTGCCCCGAGGCTACTGAAGTAGAGGGGGGGGGTTCTAATTCAGGCAAGTCAAACGCAACACCCCGCCCCACTCCAGAAGTCCCGGGCCGCTGCCCCGAGGCTACTGAAGTAGAGGGGGGGGGGTTCTAATTCAAGCAAGTGAAACGCAACACCCCGCCCACCTCCAGAAGTCCCGGGCCGCTGCCCCGAGGCTACTGAAGTAGAGGGGGGGGGGGGTTCTAATTCAAGCAAGTCAAACGCAACACCCCGCCCCACTCCAGAAGTCCCGGGCCGCTGCCCCGAGGCTACTGAAGTAGGGAGGGGGGATTGGAGGAGGGGGGGGGGAATCACACCTGTCACCCTAGAAGTACTACAAAAACGACTACAACAAAAAAATAAACAGGCCAACTGATGTGTGTTGCAGCTGGCCGCCCTATGTTCTGCTCCCCTTAAGCAGCTGGCCCAGGCTTCTTTACCCGCCTGGAGCAGGCCCATTTGTAATGGTCAGCAGCGTCTTGCTGCAAAGCCTCGGATTAATTGAGAACTTCTTTGTAGACGACGTTCTTGGTCTTGGTGGGCCGCTCTCCGGTGTCGGAGGCAGCTCCGAGGAAGACGCGGATTGCGGAGGCGGCCTTGACGCGCGAGAAGGCGACGTAGAGCTGGCCATGCGAGAAGACTGGCTCCGGCAGGAACAGGCCGATCTTCTCAAAGGTCTGGCCTTGGGATTTGTTGATGGTCATGGCAAAGCTGGGTCTGATGGGGAACTGAGTGCGGCGCAGGGTGACAGGCACGCCGGGGTCGCCAGCCGTCTGCTGGATGATGCGCGGCAGCAACACCTGCTCGCCCGCCGCCATGCCCGTGAGCACCCTGCAGCGGAGCGTGTGCACGCCCAGTTCCTCGACCACCAGCCGCGTGCCATTGCAGATGCCGCCCTCGACGTTCAGGTTCCGCAGCGTCATGATGGCCGAGCCGCGCTTCAGCACCAGCCGGTGTGGGGGCATCCCGGTCGGGAGGAGCGTATTGAGGAACTCGGTGGGGAAGTCAGTGGGGTTCTCGCCCTCGCCCACCACCGCCTCATCGAAGCTCGTGTAGATGACCGCCTCGCCTGGGATGCGCTCTGTGATGTCGTTGTTCATGGCCTGTGCATCAACGTTCTTGGGGCAGAGGATCGCCTTCGAGTAAGTGCTGGGGTCGGCCGTGTTCACGCGCTTGCCGAAAATCTCGGTGACCAGGTCGCCCGTCGTCAAGAAGTGCTCTGGCAGCTCGATCTGGCCCTCTTCATCAGTGGGGATCTGGCCGTCTCCGAGCGTCAGGAGCCAGGCGGCGAACTCGAGCTCGTGAGGCTTGGTGCGCATGTTTTGCGTGAGGTGGTGCATCTGGAAGCGCCGCCAGAGCTTCGAGTTCTTAAGGTTGATCTTCACCTGCTCCACGCGGCCACCGTACTTGGCGACAGGGAGGCACTGTCTATAGTCACCACCAAGAAGCATCACCTAGACAGAGAACATTCTGCGTCAGCACTCAATATCATCACTCAAAAGGCAGCCATCTGACCCATTCATGTGAGCCGCCTTTTGGCCTGTAGGTGGGGGGGGGGGGAGTCAGAACACCTGTGGGAGAATTGTGAGGGGTAGCTTGGGAGGGAACATGTTTGACCAAAACAGCCTGATCAACAAACTAAAAAAGTATGGAAAAACGCATTTTTATCAATCTGTAAAGGTTATAAAAACAACTTCTCTGAGAGGAGAGGGTGAGCAAGCTTTCCTGTGAGAATCCCTCTGCCCCTCCCTCCCTCCCCAGTCATGCATCATACCTGTAACTGGGAGATTTTTTTTACATCCACGCACCCCCCCCCCCCCGAATTTCCATAAGGCGATTTTTCACTCCGTCTCAAACGATAAAAGTAAGATGCTGCTGTTTTTCAGTGCTTTTCAGCGTTATATGACTGTAAAACACCTGAATAACAGTTTAGACCTCACTTATACCCATTTTTTACCAAAAAGTACCCGGATAAGTCAAAGACTGGCTAGCTACCCCCCCCCCCCCTGTTTTTTTTGCTCCAGACACCCCCCGCACCTTCCAAAAGGCGCTATTTACACCCCCCCCCCCCACCACTCAGTGAGACCGGGTTACAGGTATGAAGTCATGTGTATGGTGGTCATACCTTGCCGCCAAACGGTTGGCTGTTGCTCATGATGTCACGCAGGAGGCGGTCGATGGCGGCGAGGGCGTAGGTGGGGGCCATGGGCGCCTCGTCCCAGATGAAGCCATGCATGTCGCGCAGCTCCTGGGCCTCCTTGCTGTTGACATTGATTGTCGACGTCGACTCGTAGAGGAGGGGCACAGGCAAGCCGAAGCGGCTGTGGACAGTGCGGCCGCGGGGCAGAAGGTTGGCCGCGATGCCAGTCCACGCGACGCAGGCGACGTTGTAGTTACGCCCCATCAGCAGATGGTAGAGCGTCGTGTAGAGGAACGTCTTGCCCGTGCCGCCCGCGCCGTCCAGGTAGACGCTCTTCTGCCGTCTGTGCTCCGCCATGTGCGAGAAGGCGTCGAGGATGTCGTCAACAATGGCCCGCTGGCAGTCATTGAGCTTGGCGTACATCTCGAGACCCTCCTTCTCCTCCGCCTTTCTGTCGACGACGGTCCTCTGGCTGATGAGGTGGGCGGGCTTGTCGATGCCATACTGGAGGAGCGAGGCACCAAGGCGGCGGAGCATGCGCTCCACGTCCCACCAGGTGTGCGCGTAGGCGGCGGCGCTGCTCATCTTTCTGGCAAAGTCCTCAGCCATCAGGGTGTGGAACTCGTTCCAGAGCGCCGCGGGGTCCGACGGCTGGCAGCAGGCGAGGATGACGTGGAAGAGGACTCGCAGCTGGCGGGGCATCTGGTAGGTGCCAGCCTCGAGCAGGCAGTTGCGCCACTCGGTGTCGTCGATGAGCAGGCGCCGCTGGAGCACCGCCTTCATGAAGCTGCCACAGTCGACCCCGTCCACCGAGCGGAGCTCCTCGAACGACTGGGCGCCCTTGACGTGCAGCAGCAGGAGGCGCAGGAAGAAGCGCTCCATCTCGCGCGGACTGACGGTGTACATGCGGCCGATCACCTTGGCCGCGCGCTTCCTGGGCTTCCAGAGGCGCTGGCCCACCTCGTAGACGTAATGCTCGGGCACCTCGTAGTAGAGCAGCTTCCGTGCGCGCTCGTCTCGCCGGTTCAGGTCGAAGTAGGCGGTGAGGGTGCTGGCCCTGGCGGTGGGGCGCTCGAGGGCGGCCCGCTCCTTGCCCTCCTTGTAGTAGACAGTCTGCTCGTCGGGCAGGTGCACCGCGAGGCGGACAATCGCGTGGCTCTTTGCGTGCATGGGGAATTCGAAGAGGCGCCACGCCGCCTCCGGGGGGCTGATGTAGCGCGCGTCGACAAACGCGTCGATCTCGTTGATCTTCAGTGTCGCGCAGTCGTGCCCCTTGTAGACGTACCTGCAATCGCTGCATGATTAATTTGTGCTGGAGGGGGGTGGGGTGTAGTGGAGTACAGAACCGTGTGGGGTGGCGGTTGAGGTTGGAGGTTTAGGGATAGGAGTGAACCATTTTGGAAGGGGAGGTGGGTTCCGAAATAAAAAAATAATAAAAAGTTACTTTTTCGTCAAACCCCCCCCCCCCCAACACACACACACACACACACGCACGCACGCGCACGTGAGTGCACATAGACACGCATGCACACACACACACACACGCACGTGTGCGCGCGCGGACACACACACACACACACACACACACACACACACAAAGTGTAGGGGGGTAAACCTGCAGATCTGGGAGGGGGTGGAAAATAGAGAAAAGCTTGTAGACGCACTTGAATAGATACTTGATGCTTTTGAAGCTGGTGCAAATCTCAACGTTCAGGTGGCAGTTGAACTTCCGCTCAGTGAACTTGTTGTAGGGCACAACGGAGCTGTTGTCGACCTCGTGCTTCCGGCCACCCCTGCGCACCACCGCCTTCACGCCATTGTCCCTCCGCCGGTACCGCGGGTAGCCCTCCACATTCGCGACTGTCTCCTCCTGACAATGCGGCTATCTTTGTGCTTATGTTAGGTGCTACTGTACCTGCAACAGTAAGGCCGAGTAGCGAGGGCAGGCGGAGCGGGGGGGGGGGGGGTCGCGTTCATGATGGTGGAAGGATGGGGACTTTGGAGGATCGATGTGCACCGAAATAGAGAGTAAATAGGTGCGTTTTAGTCAATTTTGGTCTTTGCAGTGATATTTCAGTGTTTTATGATACAAAAACGTTGAAAAGTGTACAATATTTCTGGCTGAAGCTAACTTTTGACTCGCCCCCCCCCCTCCCACCACCAAGCCCCTAGTTACAGGTCATTGGTGTCATTGCTAAAATTGTGCTCAGTGGAAGGGGACGGCAGGTCCACCTACAACTCGGAGGAAGGAGAGGGATGGGAATGGTGCACAAACACTATTGTCTCAATTGGTAAAAATGTGGACATATTTACCTGGAATTCCTTGGGGTACTTCTTGGTGCAGAAGCCATTGTCCATGCAGGGCGACTTGGGATTCGCCTTCCCACAGGGCCCGTGGATCATGTGGGAGAGGACCAGCTGGTGGAGTTCAGGGTCCTCCTCAGCGTCTGGCAGCTCGGCGCTGACGATGCGGTCGATGGCCTCAGCGGTGGTGGGTTTGTCGTTCTTGGCGAGAATCGCGCAGATGCGCGCGTGTGGCGGGCCTCGCTTCTGGAACTCGATCGTGTACACGTAGGCCACCACCACGCCAAAGATGTGCCGCTTGAGGAGGTCGGTGAGGAACTCTTCGAGTTTTAGGCGGAACACGCGTGACAGCAGCTCGGGCCGGTCGTGAGGCTGCTGGTGGTCAAGCAAGTTCTCCGTCATCTCTTTCCACCTGGGGTTGCAGGTCATGGTGATGAAGAGGTCGGGCTTGCCGTAGCGTCGCACGATTGCCATTGCGTCCTTGGAGCCGTTTCCAAAACTCTGACTAAGAATAAGTATGGCTAAGAGCAGTTATATTGGTCTGACATTTTTGTTGACAAATGTAGTAATGTAGTAAATGTAGTACATGTCAAATTAGTTACTGTTTAGCAATGTCCGACCCTTGCTAGTTATATTATTAGCTTACTGCGAGTTTTTGGATGGATGGGAAATTTGGTTAAGTTATATTAGGCTAAGTTGTTAGTAAGCATTTAGTAACACTTTTGGAAACGGCTCCTGGTAGTTCTGCTGCATGTTGCGCACGCTCCCCTGGAAGGTGGAGGGCAGGATCACCGCCTTGCCGCTCTTCACACCCTCCGCGTGCTCTGCGGACTGCACGTGGTCCGCTAGGCCCTTGTATGTGTCGGCCCGCAACGTCTCCTGGTGAGTCGCGTGGTACTTGAGGCGGTCCTGCTCCACCTTCACGTACGCGTCGACCAGGTACTGCTGGAAGAGCTTGCCGCCCCGATGGATCGTGCTGAAGTCGTTGCGGACAGCCAGGCGGTAGGAATAGAACTGCAGCATGGTGACGCGCTGCCGCTGCCCGCTCGCGTGCGCCTTGGCGATGTCAGGCTCCCAGCCAAAGTCGCCTCTGGGAAAGAGAAGCGGGTAGATCAGGGCGTCGCACTGCTTGGCGAAGATGGGGATGGTGGTGAGCGCGTGGCCGCCCACGTCCTCCTTGCGGGGGTAGACGGCGATCTCACGGTCCTTGTTCAGGAGCTCGGGGTCGCCGACGAAGATGGCGGCCACCTCGTTCGCCCTGGGCATGTTGTAGCGGCGCGCGTCCTTGCGTGAGTCCTTGGTGAAGACCATGCTGAGCGCGGGCGGAGCCGTCTTCTGCCTCTTCGCCTTCTCCGCCTCGGCCGCCTCCACCTCGCCCATGAATCGATAGGCCTCGGCGAAGGGGTTCACCTGCCGGAGGAGCGCGTCCAGCTTCGCCATGGTCGCTGGCAGGCAGTGCGCGTTCGCTGGCTCCTCCATACGCTTCTTCAGCGCCAGCTTTGAGTCCACGATGTACAGCTGGCCGTACTTGGGCGTCACGTCCTCCTCGGGATGCGCGACCGAGATGCGGTGGTAGATCTGGCCGTGGATGCGGAAGACGTAAGGCCCGAAGCCGGGCGGCGCCGCCAGCTGCGCGCCCATGGAGGCGAACGCGAGCGCCCCGTTGTAGTTGCGGATGTACTCGCGGAAGTTGGCGCTCTCGCGACCGCTGGCGGTGAAGAGCTGCTGCAGCGTGGGCGGCGTCTCGTGGAGCGCGGGCAAGTCGATGGAGCCGTAGTGGCAGCAGGTCTTGAACTCGTCTTTCTTGCCGCTCACCAGCTCCTGCACGAAGTGGCGCGCCCGGCAGTGGCGACAGACCGCATTCATGTCGCCCAGGTAGAACGCCGTTGGCCGCATGGTCTGGTCGAGAGCCGCCTTCAGCTGTGTGCCTGAAGAAAAGAAGACTTGCGATATGCCGTTCCTTTAGTGTACATTTTAGCGTTTCTAAAGTTCAGAGTAACTGCCATTGCGCCATGTCATTGTTAAACTCGTAATTAATATTGGCTGTGAAGCGGAAGGCGAACCTGAGGCTCTGGAGGCACTCGTCGAGGTCCGGTCCTTGTCGAGACGTCGCTGTCGCTCGTCTTCCGCTTCGGCCGCCCTACTGGTGCTCCTCTGCTTGCGCTCTTCCTCGAGCCGCCGCTGGCGCTTGGCAGTCGTCTCAGCAGCTTTGGTCTTCTTCAACCGCTGTCGATTCTCTCCCAGGCGTCGCTCTCTCTGCTCTGCCGACTCGCTACCTCGATTCTTTCTCTTTCGGATCTTGTCCTTCACTCGCCGCTCCTCCGCTCGCCGTCGCTCGCCCATCTTCTTACGCGCCATTGATAACCAAGACCAAGTTCGAATTTGCGTTGTTTCAGTTTTTTTTACTGTTGAGCATCGAGCGGCGACGGATTGAAAATATTGTGGTGCGTTTTTGGCCCACTGGCCCACTGTAAATAGCAGCAAAGAGCCTCCAGCATATAACGAAAGTGCTTGCGTGCGTGCGTGCGTACGTGCGTGCGTGCGAGCGCGCGAGTGCTCAGAGTCCCAGTGGAGTGTTCTCCAACAATTTGACGCTGGCGCACTCTGACCAGTACATGGTCTTCAACAGACTGGGTGTTGAAGTCGATCACGACCTTGCACTTCACCAAATCGGATCGGTCCTCCACTAAGTCCATGCACACCCTTGTTAGACTGGGACTATTGCGCCACCGTTCTCACCAGTCTCCATTGACCCAGTGTTAAGAAAAAGATTTTTGTTACTTATATTCACTTTTCAAAAATTTATTTCTCTCTTATCTTGAGGGCTGCAGGTCTGAAACTCAGCGTGCGCACTACCCCTGTGTAGGCCTACGCGCCCCACCACCTGGCTCCCACCCCAGCCCCCAGCCACCAGTAGAAATAGAAACCCGGCATAACTTTTCATAGGGAAGTACAGCAGGGCCACCGAGTGCAATTGCACGTGAGGTGCACACGACCATTGTTGTGACCCATATAGCACCCCTCAAGGACTCGCCCATCTTCTGGGGAAAGTGCGGACATACTGACAGACAGGGCGATTAGAGTATAAGACTAGCGCGATCGCGCGCGCCTTCGGCGCGCGCTCACGCGCTAGGTCGCTCGCCGCTTCGCGGCTCGCGACGCTAGCGGGCTCGGCGCTGCGCGCCTCGCCTCCTTTGGGCTCGCCGCTTCGCGGCTCGCCCCTAGTGAAAAGCACAAGTCGTGTGCCAGTACATATGCCACAGTGTGTGTCAGTGAGAAGCATCTCTGTGTGGTGCTGGGTGTGAGCTCGTGTGCAGTGGTGTTCACACTGAAGGCTTTGGGCAGTAAGTCGCTGACCATCTTCATCATGGTCTTCTAGTGGCTCTCAACCATGCCATGTGTGTGTGTGCGTCCCTCAGAGTCCCGCTCGACTGTGTGTGAGCTTGTGTGCAGTGGTGTTCACACAGAAGGCTTTGGGCAGTCAGTCGCTACCATCTTCATCATGGTCTTCTAGTGGCTCTTGACCATTCCATGTGTGTGCGTGCGTGCGTGTGTGCCTCAGAGTGCCACTGGACTGTTTTCTAACAATTTGGTGCTGGCGCACTCTGACCAGTACATGGTCTTCAACGGATTGAGTGTTCAAGTCGATCACGACCTTGGACTTCACCAAATCGGATCCGTCCTGCACTAAGTCCGTACACACCCTTGGTACACTGGGACTATCGCGCCACCATTCTCACAAGGCTCCATTGAGCCAGTGTTGAGAAATCGATTTTTGTTACTTAAACGCACATTTCAAAAATTTATTTCTCTCTTGTCTTGAGGGCTGCAAGTCTAAAACTCAGCGTGCGCACTACCCTTGTGTAGGCCTACACGCCCCACCACCTGGCTCCCGCCCCAGCCCCCAGCCACCAGTAGAAATAGAAACCCGGCATATCTTTTCATAGGAAAGTACAGCAGGGCCACCGAGTGCAATTGCACGTCAGCACCTACCGACTATTACCATAACACATATACCACCCTCCCACCATCCCTCCTTCCAGAGATCCAGGTGCGGACCCACATACATACACACAAACAGACAGGGCGATTAGAGTATAAGACTAGCGCGCTCGCGCGCGCCTTCGGCGCGCGCTCACGCGCTAGGTCGCTCGCCGCTTCGCGGCTCGCGACGCTAGCGGGCTCGGCGCTGCGCGCCTCGCCTCCTTTGGGCTCGCCGCTTCGCGGCTCGCCCCTAGTGAAAAGCGCAAATTGTGTGCCAGTACATAGGCAACAGTGTGTGTCAGTGAGAAGCATCTATGTGTGGGTGCTGGGTGTGAGCTTGGGTGCAGTGGTGTTCACACAGAAGGCTTTGGGCAGTCAGTCGCTACCATCTTCATCATGGTCTTCTAGTGGCTCTTGACCATTCCATGTGTGTGCGTGCGTGCGTGTGTGCCTCAGAGTGCCACTGGACTGTTTTCTAACAATTTGGTGCTGGCGCACTCTGACCAGTACATGGTCTTCAACGGATTGAGTGTTCAAGTCGATCACGACCTTGGACTTCACCAAATCGGATCCGTCCTGCACTAAGTCCGTACACACCCTTGGTACACTGGGACTATCGCGCCACCATTCTCACAAGGCTCCATTGAGCCAGTGTTGAGAAATCGATTTTTGTTACTTAAACGCACATTTCAAAAATTTATTTCTCTCTTGTCTTGAGGGCTGCAAGTCTAAAACTCAGCGTGCGCACTACCCTTGTGTAGGCCTACACGCCCCACCACCTGGCTCCCGCCCCAGCCCCCAGCCACCAGTAGAAATAGAAACCCGGCATATCTTTTCATAGGAAAGTACAGCAGGGCCACCGAGTGCAATTGCACGTCAGCACCTACCGACTATTACCATAACACATATACCACCCTCCCACCATCCCTCCTTCCAGAGATCCAGGTGCGGACCCACATACATACACACAAACAGACAGGGCGATTAGAGTATAAGATTGTGCGGCAGACGCAGACCGCCGCCAGCGCTTCTGGCCGCCGCCAGGGGCGCGGACGCCGCTACAGGAGCTGTCGTCAGCGCCGCCGTCGACACCGTTGCCGCTGCTGCCGACGCTTTCGCTGACGCAGCCGCTTTTGCCGACGCTTACAGAAACATGTAGGACAATGCCGTCGGGCCCGTCCACCTTCACGTATGCAATGGCGGCGCAGATTTTCCCGCCGCCGTGTCTTTAGAGACGTGCAGCCATGCCACCGCCGTTTTTTTTTGGATTTTTGGTATAAGAGCAGTCGTCAATTATCCAAGGAGACGGCGCCGCCTCCACCTGTTGAATACGACGCATCGTAAACTCTTCCTTGTTTTCAATTTCGGCTAATTTCCTAGTCGCTTTACCCTTATGCGAATACCGACAAATTCTTTGAGGGTGACGGCTATAGTAAAGCGTGACTACGGTAGCGCGCGCGTTCAACACGAGTTCAATGAAGACCGATGAAGACCGGAGCAAATGTTCAAAGTTCCCAACATCGTCGGTCTCGGTCTCGGTCTCGGTCTTCGCATCGGTCTTCGCTGTTTGGCATGGGAAGACCGAGACCGAGACCGAGACCGAGACCGAGACCGATGGGAAGACCGTTAATTGTGAATCAGCCTTTAGGCTTAGGTTTTACGCTCAGTCTGATAACGCAATTTCTGACCCAAAACACAGTATTTTCTTAGTTTAGCTAGCGTAAGCGCTCCCTCAAGAGCAGGAGCTTTGACTTATTCCCAAGTGAACGGTTCAGTTCATTTTGAACTTCTGAGTCGAACGAATGCTGAAGCTCCGACAGTCATCGGCAGCGCGTTTGCTTGCTTCATAAAACTGCAGCCCCCTCCCTACCAACTTTCAACTTGAACGCAGGGGTAGCCATTACAACCGCGACATCGTTTGCATCGGCATGTTCGAATAACGCGGCGATTCGTGTTGACGTGGGTAGGTATGTCAAGTGTGTTGTGCACAGTCGCTTCTCGCTGACGAAGCTCCCTGGACCCGGTTCAGTGACATGGATCGCCCCCCAAACAACCCTCTCTCTTTCCCTAGATCCATTGTCTGAGCACTGTGTCGTCGATATTTGCCTAGCGTACTGATGTGCCTGTCGTCAGCACTTGACAACATCTAGGCAGCCTTGTACACTTGTTGCCTGCGCACAGCACGCACGTACAATTCATTTCCTGCCGCTTCGTGTTATTAGCTAGCCGTGCATGGCTGCTGTCGCTCGGCCAACAAGTGCTAGCAAGTGACTGGTCGGCTATGCGGTTGATACCGTGACGTTTGCCTATTGATTGTGTGTAGTGCACACGACGCACAAAGCGGTACAGACAGTCCATGTCTCTGGTTCATTCATTCGCTCTGCAACCTATCCGAGTCTTGTATCTAGGCTGAGCGATGCGTAATTACGTGACCCAATAGAGACTTCGCGTCTTTCACTACGCTTGGAGCAATCCGATGCATTCAAGAAAGAGCTGAACTGAACCTGAAACTGACACCGAGTTGCTGCTGACAAATTCTGGGAAAAAAACCTATATTCGGTGCCGTCAAGTCAAGAAACCAAGATAACAACAGTTTGGTGCAGCTGAGATACCTACGGCGATCCACTCAATTCCGCTCCACTAAACCACTGTAATTATTCAATGGTACAAATCTTAATGCAAGCTTAAAAATCGATCGCTAATTGCATTCAACAATCGTTGATTAGAGCACGGCGGCTCTTTCCTCTGTGTTGCTTGCAGCTTTCCAGTCTCTAGCAGACCGACACTCTCGCGTCGACATGCAGTCCCTGAGCAATGGCAAGCGCATGCCCACCATGCCCGTGCCGATCACGGTCACCAACTGCGGTGACGTCAGTCCCAGCCAAGTGCCCGTCATCGACGTGCGCAGAAGCGGCTTCGGCAAGGTCGGCTTGGGCCTGGGCGTGGGAGGCTTCAAGCGACATCGCAAGCTGCTCAGAGGCAATGTCAAAGGTGGGCGAAAGAAGGGTACGCTTCTTGGGTGTTGCCCTTTGACAATGTCGCATCGAATTGAGAGGCAAATAATAAAGACAGTACGAGATCCGAATGACTCACCAGTCAAATTTAACTGACCGCGAATTACGAGTCTGAATTGTTGCCTGCCAGCGTTTGGTTCCGTTCCATGTGGTTGTGTTTTCCGGTGCACGACAAAAGCCCCCCCCCCATCAAAAGCCCCCGCGACAAAAGCCCCCACGTCAAAAGCCCCCCCCCGTTGAAAGCCCCCTCGTCAAAAGCCCCCCCCCCCCGTCAAAAGCCCCCCCCCCCCCATTAGCTGATCAGCTGATCTCATCTCAGTAACAGACGCAGACGCAGACGCTAATGCCAAACCTATTGTTAACACCGTGACCTATATGCTGTGTCGCAGCCACGCCGATTTGACGTGGTGGTGTACGCCTTGCTGCCGAACAAGGCGCAGGCGACGTACACGCGCATGTTCCGCACAATCGTCGAGCTGTGCCCTGCGACCGTGATTCGCGCCTTCCACTGCGACTTTGAGCTCGCGACGCTCAACGCCGTGGCAGAGATGTCGCCACACGTCCGCGTCGCCGACTGTTGCTTTTGCTTCGGCCAGAGCTTTTGGCGAAACATTGTCATCAAAGGCCTACGGGCGCAGTGCGTTGTCGACGGCGACATTTCAGCAATGTGCACGTCGAACCAGTCGGTGTGGCGCTTCCTTCCGACCACGACACTCGCTTCCAGCAGAAGGCGATGGAGTGGGACGACGTCTGGCTGCACGTGCCTCTCGACGACTTTAACTGCCCCTTCCTCGTCTACTTCCGCGCCTTCGCGAAACTTAGCCCTTTCGCTGTATTTGAGGGGGCTTTTGACGTGGGGGCTTTTGACGTGGGGGCTGTTGTCGGGGGGCTTTCGTCGCGTAGCCTGTGTTTTCACGCTTTTCTTCCGTTTGATTACAACAGTGACGGTGATTCGCCTCACTTGCTTGCTGAAAGGCGACATTTGCTCCAACTCTCTAAATTCCGCATTGCTTCTCCGTCACCTTCCATCCACTCAGGCCTGACGAACTCCGCGATCCGTCGGCTGGCGCGTCGGGGCGGTGTGCGGCGCGTCAGTGGGCTGATCTACGAGGAGACGCGCACGATCCTGACCGGCTTCCTCAGACGCCTCATCAAGGACGCGGTCGTCTACTGCGAGTACGCCGGCCGCAAGACCGTCACCGCCCTCGACGTCGTGCACGCGCTCAAGCGACAGGGCAGGACCATCTACGGATTCGGCGGATGACGACGACCAAGACGGCGACGGACATGCGTGGGCGCCCGAGTGTCGGTGGGATGTGGTAAACTGTGGGCATACCATGCGCACAGGTGTACGACTTTGTTGCGCATTGGGGGTGGGGGGGGGGGGGCGGCGGAAGCGGTGGTGCACTATGACTTCCCGTTCTATACGCAATTCCGCAGAGAAACACGCACGGTACACGCACTTGTCATTGGGGAGGAAAAACGATGCGTCTTGCCTCTACCTACAGTATACCAGTAGACTTGCACTCCACCCCTTTATCCCTTTTCTGACGAACTGGGCCAATACGTAGCCGGCCCTCTCGTGCGGTACAAAAGAGATCTGTATTGGGGCAACAGGGTTGGCACAAACTATATATGTATGTGTTTGTCGGTAACATAGCACACTCATGAACAGACGACGGGCACTCATGGCGTGGAGACTTGGAAAGCGGAACAGGAAAACGTCGATGTAGAGTAGAACACACACACGCACATATCGGTACCGCTCCCATTGAAGTTTCGTTACATTTTGCGTTGACAATTCCCGGTGGCCCTATTATACTTGTCATTACTTTTCGCTGGGTTTGTTGTGACGCGCACACCAGTGGCGTAGTCAGGATTTGGTCAGATTTCCAACTTTTTTAACAGGGTCGCCCCTGTTGCGCCGCAGGCGAAAATTTTGAGATTTTTGGCTACTTTCGAGCATTTTAACTTATTTTGGGTTGCTTCCGAGCATTTTCAACCTATTTTGGGCTACTTTCGTGCAATTTTAACCTATTTTGGGTTACTTTCGAGCATTTTGAACACATTTTTGGGCTACTTTCGAGAAATTTTAACCTGTTTTTAACCTGGTGGACCCTGTTGCATTTTTGGGCTTTTTTGGGAGGGGTATACTCCCCCCCCCCTACCCCCTCCCTTGGCTACGCCACTGGCGCACACGTACCCAACATGAAGCGGTTTTATTTATTCCCATAGGTACTGCTGTTTGGCCGCTTTGCACTGGCGGATCCAGAAAAAAATTTCGGAGGGGGGAGGAATTTTGCAGAAGGGAGGACCCTGTTGAACTTTTTGGATGTTGGGCCATTTTGGCAGTGGTTTGGACACCTAATCGGTCCATTTTTGACGATTAACGAATATAAACGGCGCCGCAGGCGAAAATTTTGCTATTTTCGGCCACCCACAAACAATTTTGTGCTGAAAACTAGGCCCACAAGGCGTGTTTCTTCTCCCACCGCCAATCCCTTTCCCCCTTTTTCCCCCCTAGATTTCCGATTTCGGGAGGGGGAATTCCCCCTTTCCCCCACCCCTGGATCCGCCAGTGCCGCTTTGGACTTGCTTTTATTTTCTAAATAGCCTTTGCTGTTGCGCGGAAAATTCATCGTCTTTTACTGTTGTGCCGCGTCGCATGTTTTTGCTCTTGTATTGTTTTGACGCTCGCCTTCGTCGATACACCGCTTCAATCACCCATATCTCGACCTTCGCCTTAAAACGCGACACGCTTCAGACACAGGCGCCAGCGTACACACGTGTAGTGCGAATTCCGCATCGATCTGCCTAAAACTATCATATCAAGCGCTGCCCAGGGCAGAAAGTGCGGCCAAAAGAATGCTCGCCATCACACTTTTATACATTGGACAAATATCTCGCATTCTTGGACAATATCTCTCAATGGACAATATCTCGCATCGCACTTCGAGCCTTTATTAGTCACGATGCTGAACGTTGCACGCACCCTCCATCACTGCGTGACTAATTACGATATGGAACTTCAGCGCAAAATGACTCAGTGTCCTATAAATGGCCAACCTACAAGCCGACGACTGCACTTGAGCTGTAGCCATGTATGTGGCACAATAGTCTTTATGAACAACGACGCATCCCGTCCTTGTCAGAACCGGCGCCTGACAGTTCCCCCAGCGAAGCGGCATGACAACCGGCCATCCTTCAGCTCTTATGTCAACATTGATTGCGCGCGCTCACTTATATATGCAAGACCAGGGGTTTGCAGACAGTGCAGTAAAACCCAGAAAGTCGAAACGATGCTTTTGCCGCTCAGCTTAATAGTTGGTTTGCTGGCTGTGACAGCTGCGGAAAAACCACTGCCAAGTGTCGCTGCAAAAGCCCCAAATCATGCGTCCCCGCTTCCCATGGATGCTGTCATCGCGTCGAATGACAGACAGAAGTTCCTGAAGGTACACGCATAGAAGTTCATGTACATACATATATGAAGTAGAAGACATTTCCAGTGCTTTCATCTACGTAGCAGCGCTACACCATGAGCAACCACAATGCTTGCGGGAGGTACACAAAAAAGGAAACAGATTGCGACGCCTGAACCAGAAACAAAGGACACTTTTACCGCAGAAATATGCCCACTGTTTGAATTTCCATTTTTACTGCAGCAGGCACGGGCTTTACTGGAGCGTTTTACCGCGAGTTTCAGATGATTGGCCCGCATCTCAGAGACATTCGCGCGACCCTGGAGACTATTCAAATAGTTTTTGACCCAGCCACCAGAACATTAGCGCATGCGGCAATCGTTTCCAAAAACGGAAACGCGTATCGATTGATCAAAGAAAACACCTATCAGTTTCTCAAGGAAAAGGAGCTGATCAAGCTAACACAAGAGCAAGAGGAGCAGGGATACCTGCTTATGGAAGTCGTCATGGAGGTGGGCATATTGATTTTTCTGTGTATCATAAGTGAGTGTGTATTGCCATACCTAAGCTGCTTCAAGGGGAGTGGCCACCTTGAACAACATGGGTTGATTTTTGGCGCGCAGGTAGCTTGGACCCTACGACGCTGATTGACCAGCCAAATCCGGATTCACTGCGAATTTAATGAGAAAATTGCATTGGACCTAGAAAATGTAAATGTTTGGCAAACAATAGTTCTCAAGAGAATAAGCGTCAACATCTGTTATTTTACCAGTTCGAACATTGGCTGTCATACGCTGGCTGGATGTATACGTTTGAATTTCGCCAAACTATTTTTGGTATATTTTATTGAGCCCACCAAACGCCACACACCCAACACAAAACGTACGCGTGACGCCCCGCATGAGCAATTCAAACCGAGATTACCTTACACTGCTTTTTAAAATTTTGTAGGTAAAACAAAAAAGTTTCAAAAGTTTCTTGACAACAATGCAACATGTGTAGGGTGGGGGTATGTACCGACCTAGGTATGTAGGTGTGTATGTGCACCTCACGATCTCCGTTACACTCACCAAACACAGCTTTCGACTCAGTAATGCTTACAGCCCCAAGACAAGCCGGGATCAAAGCTGCCGCTTGCGCTGTTCGTTAGATCGGCCAAAGGCAGAGCGCACCTGCAGTTTGGCGATGAAGTCGAAGCGCCACCGGTGGGGTTGGGCTACACGCCGGTGGATATTAGCGGCTACTATGACGCAAGCGGCAAGATCAAGCACATCTCCATCTGGCACAATCCCGGACTATACTCACGAAAATACAAGATGGCCTACAAGGTGCCCATTGACAAGTGTCTGCAGATGGACCAAGAGCACAAAGAGAACGGTTACGTTGCCGCAAAGTTCAAGGTGACTACTGATTACTAAATTGAAATCTTCGAGATGCAAGGAGACCACACTTTTGAATTCGATTACAGGTATACGGGGGTCGCGGCACAGACCCAGTCTACTGCGGCGCTATTTGGGTGCCGAACGAGAATGAAGAGCAGAGCTTTGTCGAAGTCAGCACTTCGTCAGAGCAAACTGCAGAGGTGTCGCGCATGGTGCAGACCTCGCTCGGGCTGAGACCGAGGTCCATCAGCATGCACCCTGTCAAAAGCGTTGACGGAAAGGGAAACTTCAAGTACTACGTTCTATGGACTGGCCACTACAGGTATCCCAGCAAGCACGCACGCATGCCCTTGCAAACAAACACCGGTTCAGGTTCTACCCGTCCAACCCGCTCATGTGGTACGACCCAACTCCTGTGCCAGTGTCCTATTTCCCCGGCTCCGATCTGGGTTTCACTCGACGCGACCTGGCGCACATCGACGACTGCGTGCGCCGCTACATGCGCGACTACCAAATCGTCGGCTTGACCTTCGCCATCGCCAAGGGCGAGGAACTCAAGTTCGCTGCCGCCTACGGCCACAGCGACCTCAAGACCATGGCCCCCGTCACCTACGACCAGATGTTCCAGCCTGGCAGCGTGGCCAAGACCATGATGGCGTCGACGGTGTTCAAGCTCGTGGAGTTGGGGCTGATTTCCTCGATTGACGCGCCTGTCTTTGGGCCAAGGGGACTGTTGGGAGTACGGTGAGCTGCCAAATACCGTATTTTTTCCAATAGACCAGTGCCCTAAAGAAAATTGATCGGCAGTCAGTTTATTGTATTAGACTTTACTGGTATGGTATTATGGTATGTGTGCAATACGGCTGTTTGCGCAGTTGCGCTAAGGCGTTGGCTCCAAACCGCAAGGTGCGAGTTCAATCCTGCCACTCCGCGCTTTTATAATGGGCGCGCGTGTTCAGTTTTTGCGCACTCGCCGCCACGCGCCAACGCGCTGGCGAATTTGCATCAAAATTGGTGGCTAACTAGGAAATTTCACGGGCTACAAGATGGCGTTAACAGTTTCTAGCCGCTTTTGGAATTTTCGCGAGAACAGTCGCATTCTTCTGTCGCGGTGTAAAAAACGCGCTTTACGATAAATTTATGGCCAGCGCAAAAGTTTTTATTAAAAGCCAAATTTAAAAATCTAAAAGACTAGGATTACGGGTATTGCCCTGAAGTTAATTTCATCCCATTATAGCTCCGCTCCAGCACGCACCCCCATGACGGGCCAGGCCCAAAACTGAAAATCCACTTTTTGCGCCATTTGGTACCAAAACTTTAGACGTCCATTTCTAAACAAAAAATTGTTCGAATTAAGTGAAATATGGGTTACGTATAACCGCCTCGACGTCCTCTTTCGAATGCCGCATCGTGCGCCGCGCTCCGACCTACGGTTCGGCCGCACGGCGCCTGTAAGCGGTCTCGGGTGCCAAAATCGACTAAAAATTCAAATATTCAGAGTTCAGGTTCTCAGCGCTGGGAAGGAAATTCGCAAATCCGCTCGACAAAAAGTTTTCTACCTACCTCGACTACGAACCACGAAAATCTCGAAGGACGAAGGATCTATGGGTCCCCCTCTCGCCTGAGACTTCGGAGTCAAACCTGAAAAAAATAGACATGTGCATCCTGTTTGGCAGTTGCACAGCATCCGTCTGGAGAGGAGAACATCTATAAATACCAGGGGGGGGGGGGTGCCACTCCGCGCTTTTATAATGGGCGCGCGTGTTCAGTTTTTGCGCACTCGCCGCCACGCGCCAACGCGCTGGCGGATTTGCATCAAAATTGGTGGCTAACTAGGAAATTTCACGGGCTACAAGATGGCGTTAACAGTTTCTAGCCGCTTTTGGAATTTTCGCGAGAACAGTCGCATTCTTCTGTCGCGGTGTAAAAAACGCGCTTTACGATAAATTTATGGCCAGCGCAAAAGTTTTTATTAAAAGCCAAATTTAAAAATCTAAAAGACTAGGATTACGGGTATTGCCCTGAAGTTAATTTCATCCCATTATAGCTCCGCTCCAGCACGCACCCCCATGACGGGCCAGGCCCAAAACTGAAAATCCACTTTTTGCGCCATTTGGTACCAAAACTTTAGACGTCCATTTCTAAACAAAAAATTGTTCGAATTAAGTGAAATATGGGTGACGTATAACCGCCTCGACGTCCTCTTTCGAATGCCGCATCGTGCGCCGCGCTCCGACCTACGGTTCGGCCGCACGGCGCCTGTAAGCGGTCTCGGGTGCCAAAATCGACTAAAAATTCAAATATTCAGAGTTCAGGTTCTCAGCGCTGGGAAGGAAATTCGCAAATCCGCTCGACAAAAAGTTTTCTACCTACCTCGACTACGAACCACGAAAATCTCATCGCTGGGCGATAAGCATGCAGACCTGGCTAGTCCAAAAGGTGTGTTTTTGTCCATTTTCCATTGTAATTGCAATCTTTAAAGTCTATTTTCTCACGCGTTTGTTAATTAAATCCAAAACGTTTGTGCAGTTTAGATTCGCCTCATCATGCTGAACAACCGGACGTGCGATTCGACCAGGTTTGCGAACTTTTTATTTTTCATAGTTTTTCCAACTTCCAGAATTGGGGTGCTCAAAACTCAAGAAAATAAAAAGTTCGCAAACCTGGTCGAATCGCACGTCCGGTTGTTCAGCATGATGAGGCAAATCTAAATTGCACAAACGTTTTGGATTTAATTAACAAACGCGTGAGAAAATAGACTTAAAAGATTGCAATTACAATGGAAAATGGACAAAAACACACCTTTTGGACTAGCCAGGTCTACATGCTTATCGCTCAGCGATGAGATTTTCGTGGTTCGTAGTCGAGGTAGGCAGAAAACGTTTTGTCCAGCGGATTTGCGAATTTCCTCCCCAGCGCTGAGAACCTGAACTCCGAATATTTGAATTTTTAGTCGCTTTTGGCACCCGAGACCGCTTACAGGCGCCGTGCGGCCGAACCGTAGGTCGGAGCGTAGCGCACGATGCGGCATTCGAAAGAGGACGTCGAGGCGGTTATACGTAACCCATATTTGACTTAATTCGAACAATTTTTTGTTTAGAAATGGACGTCTAAATTTTTGGTACCAAATGGCGCGAAAAGTGGATTTTCAGTTTTGGGCCTGGCCCGCCATGGGGGTGCGTGCTGGAGCGGAGCTATAATGGGATGAAATTAACTTCGGGGCAATACCCGTTATCCTAGTCTTTTAGATTTTTAAATTTGGCCTTTAATAAAAACTTTTGCGCTGGCCATAAATTTCTGGTAAAGCGCGTTTTTTACACCGCGACAGAAGAATGCGACTGTTCTTGCGAAAATTTCAAAAGCGGCTAGAAACTGTTAACGCCATCTTGTAGCCCATGAAATTTCCTACTTAGCCACCAATTTTGATGCAAACCCGCCGACGCGTTGGCGAGTGGCGGCGAGTGCGCAAAAACTGAACACGAAAAACGGCGGAGTGGCACCCCCCCCCCCCCCCTGATAAATACCAACAATCTTCGACACACTTTCTAACTCAATGAAGAAAAAACACCTGAATTGAATTACCACCAAATCCCTTTTGAAGCATACGCTGTAATTAAAACTTGTAATTGAATGTAATATTCAGATTCGGCAAGCCTCCCTATGAGCCGAATGTGCTGGGCATCAAGCTGCACCATCTGCTCGACCACACCGCCGGTTGGGGTCGGCCTCCCGAGCCCCACACCGACTTCTATATGCCAGAGAGCGTGAGCCGAGACGAATACATTGACAACATCATTGGAATGCTGCCCCCAAAAGGCAAACCCGACACCTACTGGGCGTATGCCAACTTCAACTACGTGCTGGCGCAGGTGATCGTTGAATCTGTGACGCATCTGCCCTACGTCAAGGTGGTGGAGGCGCTGCTCTTCACACCGGCTGGCATCGGGAATCGGTAAATTGGGCCGTAAACAAGCACGCACAGACGAAAGAATTGACCCCACACTTCTAGATACGCCATTGAAACGGGAAAGTGGGACCAACGCCCATCGAAAGCGCCAGTCTTTTACACAAACTACGACTTTGACAGCAGCGATCCATACGGCTGGCCAAGGTCCGACAGATGGTTTGCTGCTGGAGGATTCCTCATCAGCTCCGTGGATCTACTGCGATATTTGGTGCGAGGAGGAGGAGGAGGCGATTTCCAGACACCCGCACCAGGTCACACCCGTTTCAGACGATGGTTGACGGGCGCAACGGGAAATACAAGGACATCCTCAACGCGGCGTCGCTGGAACGCATGACGCGGCCCTCCAAGTTCTTCCAGGACCCAAGGAACCTCCGTAGGCAAAGCTGCTTTGTCTCATACAGACCCCGACACGCCGCATGCACGATATAATGCAATTGCAAAAAGGTGACTGCACTCGGATCTAAATGCGAATCCTTCGTATACTACCCCCCCCCTCTTCCCACTGCATCAATCAAACGTTCAACGGTTGGCCCAGGTCAATAGTCTGAAGCCTTGAAAAAACGTGCTCTCGACCGAGTCACATCGTGAGCTCTTTCAGCGCGCGAGGACAACCCACTTCCGCTTGATAAGGAGCCGACGGGGGCCGGCTGGTTCCTGGACGTGTATCCGTGGCGTCTGTACGACCGCTCCATTGGCAAGTGGCGCGGCGTATGGCACGACGGAGGGCTGGCGGGCCTGGGCTGGCTGGGCAGGGGCCTCGACGACGACCTACAGATGGCAGGCATGACGAGCAGTCGGCTCATCCCTGCGGAGTCGCTGAAGAAGATCCCCATGTTCGAGATGGTCAGTCTCACGAAGATGATCGAGAGCGGCTTGGAAAGAGGCTGGCCCAGTCACGACCTGTTCGAAGTGGAGACGCGGCCTTAGAAAAAGACCAAAGTGAAAGGTTTCATGCACACCTGGCGTTTCTGAAGGAGTTGAATTGCAAGACTTGCCGATGCGTTCAGGCTGACAACTTAACGGCTGATTGATGCAATCGATCCGACACCTTGCACACACCCACACCCACACGCGGCGCGCTCATCTCAGGCGCGCGAATGCTATGGCCAGCTGAGATGGGTGCGATTTCCCGCCAAAAATGACATCATCCGCTAGTAGAGGCGAAACTGCGCGCGTGATGCGTCAGCCTCGAAGCCGCCCACCCCACTTGACCGCGGCGCGCTCGTCTTAGGCGCGCGACTGATATGGCCGGCTGAGATGGGTGCGAGTTCCTACCAAAAATGACATCAATCGCTGCCCATCGCATGCCAAAAGTGACGCAAAATGACTCAGTGTCCTAGAAATGCCCAACCCACAAGCCGACCACTGCACTTGAGCTGTGGCCATGTATGTGGCACTAGTGCCCCTATCAACAATGACGCATCCCCGTCGTTGTCGGAACCGGCGCTTGACAGTCCCTCCCATCGAAGCGGCATGACAACTGGCCATCCTCCAGCTCTTGTGTCAACAATGATTGTGCGCGCTCACTTATCAACAATATGTAAGACTTGGGGTATGCAGACAGTGCGGCAAAACACAGAAGGAAGAAAACTATGCTGCTGGCGCTCGGCTTAATAGCCGGTTGGCTAGCTGCGACAGCTGCGGAAAAACCACTGCAGAGTGACGCTGTGAAGGCACCAAATGATGCTTCTCCGCTTCCCATGGATGTCGTTATCGCGTCGACTAGCACACGGAACTTCCTTAAGGTACATGTAGAAGTACACATATACCTACATACATATATGAAGTAGAAGACATTTCCAGTGCTTTCATCTAGCAGCGCTACACCACGAGCAACCACAATGTTTGCGGGAGGTACACAGCAAGAAAACAAATTGCGACGCCTGAAACAGATAAAATACTTTTACTGCTAAATATGCCTTCAATTGCCATGGAAATTATTCGAGGGACTGGGCTTTTCTGCAGGGGTTTACCGTGAGTTTCAGATGCTTGGCCTGCATCTCGGAGACATTCGCGCGACCCTGGAGACTATTCAAATAGTTTTTGACCCAGCCACCAAAGCCTTAGCGCATGCGGCAATCGTTTCCAAAAATGGAAACGCGTATCGATTGATCAAAGAAAACAACTATCAGTTTCTCAAGGAGAAGGAGCTGATCAAGTTAACACAAGAGCAAGAGGAGCAGGGATACCTACTTATGGAAGTCGTCATGGAGGTGAACATATTGATTTTTCGGCGTATCCTCGCTTCAAAAAGCACTTCACTTGAACGTGTTGCCTTTTCAAAATTTCGGTGCTTCGGCAGGGATTGGACGGTGTTTGACATCCTGGATTTCTTTAGCAGTGCCGATTCCTTTGGAATCGGTGAAATTGCCGCACAAGCGTCAATGATATGATGCCCCGTTATTGTCTCCTTTGCTGCATCTTGCATTGCAAAATGCACTGTTGTTGCATTGCAGAATGCTACACCACCTTGTTTTTTTTTCAGAAAGTCCAAAAATCTGCATTGCACTGATGCGCCCTAAATGTGGGGTTTTTTGGTTTTTGTTTTTTGTTTGGGTTTTGTTTGTTTTTTTTTGTTTGTTTTTTTGGGGGGCTTGTTGGGTTGGTCTGTGTTGCGCGGGGGGGCGGGGGCCGGTGCTCTTCTCCTTGGCCGTGGCTCTGGCGCTTTGGGGGTGAGCCCGGCCGTTGTGAGTTTATTTTTGTATTGTTATCCACACTGCCCCCTCCCCACCCTAATACCCGGCCTCTGCTTAGGGGGACGGGGTTGCCCAGCCCAGTAGTGGGGGGGGGTGGGGTGGGGGGGTGGTTTTTGTGTGTCTTTTTTTTTTTTTTTGCAGAGGGAGTGGGTGGCTGGCTGGACTGACGCGCGTACTTTCGTGGTGAACGCACTAGCACAGCCTTTCAGCCGCATTATTTTCCTCAAAAATTCGCTCCCAGATTTGGGCACGTCTGGGCCCTATCCTTAACCATGCGTTTTCCCAGCTTTGACCCAGAAATTTGCTCCTGGACCCAGAAATTTTCCTCCCACATTCGACACATCCGGGTCCTATCCTTAACCATGCGTTTTTCCAGATTTACCCAGAAATTTGCTCGAGAACCCCGAAATTTTGCTCCCAGACCCAGAAATTTTCCTCTCAGATTGGACACGTCCAGGTCCTATCCTTAAGCATGTGTTTTCCCAGATTTACCCAGAAATTTTGCTCGAGAACCCCGAAATTTTGCTCCCAGACCCAGAAATTTTCCTCCCAGATTGGACACGTCCGGGTCCTATCCTTAAGCATGTGTTTTCCCAGATTTACCCAGAAATTTTGCTCAAGGACCCAGAAATATTCTTTCTTTTTTTTCTTTATCTCTTTCGTTCTTTATGTGTTTATTTTTTAAAATTAATCTAAAAGGGTGCACCTGCAGAATAGTCTTAGAAATGCCCAAAAAAATTTCAGCCCAATCAGTTAAGCCGTAAAGGAGAACCGCGCCGAACTGGATGGAGCGATGGATGGATGGTCCGACGGACAGACCATTACGAAATTTATCGTCCGTATATGAACAAAATGAGTGCGTGTAGGCATACCTAAGCTTCTCCAAGCGTGTAAATTACAAGTAAAGAGAAGGGGTGATGTAGAGACAGGTCTGTAACCACTCACACTTGTTCCCAGGTTGAGCTGAAATTAATGTACTACTATAAACAAGCAAAGTAAGCCTTCTTACGCAAAAAAAAAGTTTAGAAAGTTTGCAACACGTGTAGGGTGGCTATGCACCGACCTACACCCCACGATCTCCGTTACACTCACCAAACACAGCTTTCGACTCAGTAATGCTTACAGCCCCAGGACAAGCCGGGATCAAAGCTGCCGCTTGCGCTGTTCGTTAGATCTGCCAAAGGCAGAGCGCACCTGCAGTTTGGCGATGAAGTCGAAGCGCCACCGGTGGCATTGGGCTACACGCCGGTGGATATTAGCGGCTACTATGACGCAAGCGGCAAGATCAAGCACATCTCCATCTGGCACAACCCAGGACTATACTCCCGAAAATATAAGGTGGCATACAAGGTGCCCATTGACAAGTGTCTGCAGATGGACCAAGAGCACAAAGAGAACGGTTACGTTGCGGCCAAGTTCAAGGTGATTACTGACTCCGCTTACTAAACTGAAATCTTCGAGATGCAAGGAGACCAACTTTTGAATTCGATTACAGGTATACGGGGGTCGCGGCACAGACCCAGTCTACTGCGGCGCTATTTGGGTGCCAAACGAGAATGAAGAGCAGAGCTTTGTCGAAGTCAGCACTTCGTCAGAGCAAACTGCAGAGGTGTCGCGCATGGTGCAGACCTCGCTTGGGCTGAGACCGAGGTCCATCAGCATGCATCCTGTCAAAAGCGTTGACGGAAAGGGAAACTTTAAGTACTACGTTCTATGGACTGGCCACTATAGGTATTATCCAGTATCCAGCAGGCACGCACGCATGCCCTTGCAAACAAACACCGGTTCAGGTTCTACCCGTCCAACCCGCTCATGTGGTACGACCCAACTCCTGTGCCAGTCTCCTACTTCCCCGGCTCCGATCTGGGCTTCACTCGGCGCGACCTGGCGCACATCGACGACTGCGTGCGCCGCTACATGCGCGACTACCAAATTGTCGGCTTGACCTTCGCCATCGCCAAGGGCGAGGAACTCAAGTTCGCCGCAGCCTACGGCCTCAGCGACCTCAAGACCAAGACCCCTGTCACCTACGATCAGATGTTCCAGACTGGCAGCGTTGCCAAGACCATGATGGCATCGACGGTGTTCAAGCTCGTGCAGTTGGGGCTGATTTCCTCGATTGACGCGACTGTGTTTGGGCCAAGGGGACTGTTGGGAGTACGGTAAGCTGCCGCATACCGTATTTTCTCCAGTAGACTGGCAGGCTCCAATAGACTAGCACCGTAAAGGCGAATCGAGAATCGCAGTCAGCAGAGGAAATATGGTATGCAACAGGCAGTCATGCGTGTAATGACATTTGCACAGCATCTGTAAGATGGAGAGGAGAACGTCGATAAATAAGTGACAACAGCCTTTCAATGACCACACTTTAAATGACTTATTTAAAAAACAACAGATACTTCACCACAAAATCTTATTTTAAAATCTTGCAAATGCATGCCACATTCAGATTCGGCAAGCCTCCCTATGAGCCGAACGTGCTGGGCATCAAGCTGCACCATCTGCTCGACCACACCGCCGGTTGGGGTCGGCCTCCAGAGCCCGACAGCGACTTCTATATGCCCGAGAGCGTGAGCCGAGACGAATTCATTGACAAGATCATTGGAATGCTGCCCCCAAAAGGCAAACCCGACACCTACTGGGCGTACGAGTCGTGGGCTCAGGAGGGGGGGGGGGTCTTGGAGGGGTTCACCCCCTGGCCAAGGCCGTCCCATAGGTGTAACTGGGTAGGGTGTAGGTAGGGTTCACCCCCCCCCCCCTCAGCTTTGGTCAATCCTGCACGAAAAGTAAAACCACCCCCCCCCCCTCAGCTTTAGTCAATCCTGCACTGACTGCAGGTTACCCCTATGGCTGAGTTGTGTTTCTCATACTTCCCAAGGTGTTTTGCAGGCCTGTGAGCAGCATTTATTGTCCAAATGTCAAAAATTTCGCCTGCGGTGCTGTATTTTACGCACCAACAGACTATTTTGGAGTCTTTTGGGCGCGTTTTCGGCCAAAAAATCACCAAATTTTGCCTGCAGCGCTGTTTTTTGCTCCAACTGACCATTTTTAGAGTCACTGAAGCGCGTTTTGGCCAAAAATTCACAAATTGTTGCCTGCGGCGCTGTGTTTTCAGCATTTGCGAAGCATTTTCTAGGTCATTATTGAGGCTGGAAAAAGAGAAATTGTATCAAATTTGGCCGTGCAGGTCACCCCCAGCGACTTTTGAAAAATCCCAGATTCACCCCCCCCCCCCCCCTCAGCTTCGATGGCCAGTTACACCTCTGGGCCGTCCCGCTTTTTTGCGGGAGCGACCCCCCCGCCATCGCCATCCTGGATAAGTTGCGGGAAACCCGCTCTCGTTATTGAAAAACTTCTGGAAATATGCGTGTTTTTATGTCCTTTTTCAGTGTAGTGTGACCCAAAAACCCTTGCAAAGTGCTGTTTAGGCGTTGTTTTGACACATTTTGGACCAAAAAGCACCGATTTACGCGTTATTTTGGTGCGAAATCTTCCACTTCGGCAATTCCCCATACATGTAACCGGGTTTTTGAAGTGGGGGGGGGGGGTGGTTGAAGTGGGGCGGAGACCATTCTGGGGGGTGTGGGGGGGGGGGTAAGCAGATATGAAGAGGGAGGGGGTGTCAGAGGGGAAAAAGTGTACCAAATACGGTAGTGTCTAAATAGGCACTTTTTGATCAAAAATAGGTTAAAATAGGCTATAAATAGCGTTATTTAGCTGTTTTAGGGTCAAAAAACACTAAAAAGGCGAAAAAAAACACTACTTTTTACAGTTGTAGACAAGTTGGAAAACTTTTGAAAAATTCTGGGGGGGGTTGGGGAGGGTAACTTTTGACCTGGGGGTGGGTACCCCCCCCCCCCCAACCCCCCCAGTTACATCCCCATCAAAATTTCCGATCCCAGACATTTTACCCGGGATGGCTCTAGACCCCCTCGAAACCCCCAGCCCCCCCCCCTGGCGTTTGGACCAATCAGCACCTATGATGGCTGAGCCATGCGGTAAAACAATAGTTTGTTTGTAGGTTCATGGGACGAGGGAGGGAAGTCAGGTCCCTCTATACCTGTAACTGTTGGGATGGTTATGCTCATACCTGCCCACGTGGGGGGGGGTGTTGGGGGGTATATACCCCTCCCCTGTAAGACCCTATCCCGAAAGACTTTCGGGACCCCTCCCCTGGCTGTTATTTTCTGGAGCTTCAAGCCAATTTGTCTTGTAAAAATCCCCTGGCCCAAGTTCCATGGGCACCTATGTTTACACTCCCTCGCCCACAATCTTTCCAACTCCTGCCAACAGAGGTGCTCATTGAGTCTGAAGCTGGAGCCCGGGAGAGGGGGTTGGGGTTAGGAGGTCGAGAAAAGGGGGAGGGTCTAACTAAAGCCATCTGGACCAAAGCTGGGGTGATGAAATTTTGTAGGGAGATAGGAGGGGGGCTTTCCAACACGCCGCACTTTTGCCACCCTGCGCTCTTCTATATCGCTCACTTCAGCCGCAGTGGATGTCAAGATGGAAGAAGCAGGGCCATCGCCTGTCTCGGCGGAGCCAGAAAGCTCCATAGAGATCTCTACTGGAGAGTTGCAGCAAGCGCAGGTTCGCCGAGCAGCCAGTGGCAGTGGGAGCTCACCCTTGACTTCGGTCTCGTCCCAGCCCCTGTCCTCCCAGTACACGGCCACCAGCAGCAGTCAGTCCTCCGAAGGAGATGGGGGTTTAGAATCACTGACAGCAGAAAGAGTGCTCGTGGAGGTCAATCAACTGAAGATGCTTTTTAGGTCTGAGTTATAGTGTGTGTTTAGTAGATGCATGCACACAGTTGTAGACGCTGCCAAGAGTGTGGTTCTGAGATGCGAAAAGTCAACTTCTGGAAGAGTGCTGGCCCATTGGTAGAGTACGCCTGCAGCTATGGCCACCATGGCAACTGGTTCATTCTGATTTTTCAACGTTGATGTCCTCTTGTCACTGTGCTCTACACCTTTCATGCTGACCAATGCCTTCGTGAAACCGGATGCTGAGCCAGCACCAAGCCGCACAACTACAAGGCGTCTCGGAACAAACGTCGCACTTGCCACTGGAATATTGGCGACTGGTGGCAACTATGGCCAGTTTTCAGAGGCTTTTGCTGCTGGCTCGATTGATTTTATGAGCCGAGTGAGTTTTCTTGTTCTAAGGGATGTGATGTGTGCATGGCATAGGTCCATGTCTTTTGGACCAGGTTGAGTAGTGGAGGTTATTTGTACACCAAACTGCTGTGTATAGGGACAGGGGCTGAGCCGCAGACAAAACAGCTTTGCTTTTGTGTGGTGTTAGTTGTGACACGAATTTTGGTTGTTCAGAGTCAGACAACTGCATCTAAAAAATCCCACTACGGATTGGGATTTAGTCGACAATGGGGGGGGGGGGGGTAATCAGTTATTGATGTCGCCATTTGTTGATATCCTCTGGCCCTGCCATCCCCACAGCCCACGGGTTATGCCCCTTCCGTCTAGTATCTCTACGGCCATGGTCCATTGGTGCATGTTAGTATGACCGCTGGCAATGTTTCAGTCCACGTTTGATCGCATCGAACGAACACTGGTCAGGCCAGCAGTTGAGGATCTTTGGAAAGACATTCAAGAGGAACGCAGCTTGGATGCTTTGTTGTTTCAGTGTAAATAAAGGCAGCTGTAAACAGGCTCCCACATGTACAACTGGCCTTCTAACACTTTAGGATGACGTTCTGTTGGCTGAAAACCGATAAGCAAATGTGTATAGTAGGGTATATCAAAGTGGTAGAAGGCACTGTGCATGTGTTCTTCTTAGCTGGCTATCGATACTGCTAAAACAGTCTGTATACATCCAACTGCGTTCCTGGAAGCACAAGTGGAGTCAAAGCAGTCCACTAGGGTGGATGTGGCTGTTGACGGGATGTACGACAGCCCCGGCTACTGGTGAGCTGGCATTTGTGTAAGGTTGCTGAACAACTTGTAACATATGGAGTTCAGCGCGAAATTCTGCACGGAGACCGTTGTGGACATCAGCAGCCAAAAAATCGTGGAAATGCAACTCGTGCAGGTGAAATGCAACTACACAACACAGGCATACCTGCGACCGGGTCAGAGCAAGTGGAGGGGGCCAATAAGTACCATTATAACTCAAACAATGGCCAGCTACCCCCCCCCACTTTTTGCTCCGGAGACCCCCTCCCCCAAAATCGGCCAGCTACCCCCCCCCCCCCCCCACTCTGCCAGACCCAGTTACAGGTATGCTTCTTCCGTGCGAAATACAACCGTGGTGCAGCGCTGCACAGGCCACAGCAGTGGTGCTTTGGCATGGTGGAGCGTGGAACGTCGAAAGGCATGTAGCATCATGAACGTGGCTGGCATGTTTTGGTTAAGTCGTCTAAGTCTGTGCCTCCGATTTAGTGTTTGTGGTACCAGTCCAGCAACGAGATGCGGCTACACTGCTGCCGCTCATCTTTCGGTTTGTTCAACATTTGTGCTGTTAATGTACAAAGGTATTCCATAAGAACAGACTCAGTGAAAGCGGTAACATTCAGCTATGTCAACCCTGGAACCAGGGTCATAAGCGATGGATGGGCTGCCTATGGTGGCCTGGCAGCTGTCCAGAACCAGTGGAACCTGCGCCACGACTGGGTCAACCACCGGGTCAGCTTTGTGGACCCAAACGACCCCACGATCCACACGCAGGTTTTACTGAATGTGTAAACTATGTATGTACATGATGTATGTACAGATACATGTCATGATAATATTCATAGATGGGCACGCCTTTTCTGTCAGCCCGGTCACATTGGGAGTGCTGGCGATATGGTTCGATGGCACAATCGACATATCATAAGCACAAAATTTCCATATACTATTTTTTGGTTAAAATAATTGGGTTGGCAGTGTTTCTTAGCAATTCTTATAGAACATTGAGCAAACCTGGCATACAGACTACAGAGTGAGCCACCCAAATGTCTTGGTCTTTGAATGCCTCAATCTCGCTCTATAAAAAGCAACTGTGACGCAATTTTGCAGCAGTTGGTATAACTTGGACGGCACTGTTTTAACCTGATTCTGACAACAAAATTCCAAAAAAATACAGTGAAGCCAATGCCCTATTTGGTGGTTGTGAGCTGGTGACTGGTGTGACAGGCCGACCATGTATACCAGTATTAGAGAATTTTAAAAGCCCAAACGTGCATTACAACAAATTTTGCAATGCAGTAGCCAGTGATATGTGAGCATTAGCCAATTGTTCTGGAGAGCAAAACTTCCTGTAATTAAATGATCGGCGACTTTGTGCTTATCAGACCTTGCTTTGGACCAGAACGTCAAGTTCAATACAAGTCAATTCATGTCAAGCCATACAAGTCATGTCATACAAGTCATGCCATACAAGTCATGCCAAGGAGTGCTGTAAAGTGTACATAAACGCAAACGTAAACGTGTACGCAGTTTAAACACGCAACAAATGTCATTGTTGCCAGAACAATTTCCTGTCACCAGCACCATTGTGGCACATGACCATATTGCAGTGCTGGGCTGCGATATCGCCATATCGCAGTGCTGCACAGTGATATCACCATATCGCACGACTGCACAGCGATATAGCAATGTCGCAGTGCAGCACAGCAATATCGCCATATCGCAGCACAGCACAACTGTATCGCACCGCTGCATGGTGATTGGTGATATTGCCATATCGCAGCGCTGCGCGGCGATATGTCGCCATATCGCACCACTGCACAGCGATATCGCCATATCGCAGTGAAGCACAGTCATATCGCTATATCAAAACAACACTGTGCAGCGACATCGCCATATCGCAGCACTGTGCAGCGTACTGATATCGCCATATTGTAGCACTGCACAGCGATATCGCAGCACTGTGCAGCGATATCGCCATATCGCAGCACCGTGCGCTGCGATATGGTCTAAATTTTCGCTGCGATATGCGATATGGTCCTTAGTTTCAGCCCGGCGGGAGACGGCTGGGAGACGGCTGTGCCCATCTATGATAATATTGGCAAACGTGTACATTGGCGCATAGTTCAGACCATCGAAGCGACATGGTCGTCGCTCAAAAACTCCCTCCGGCACCTGCACGGGACGTCGAGGGCGCTGTTTCCCACCTACCTCTATCAGTATATGTTTCGCCGCCATTTCAATAAAGTAAAAATTTTCAACCACCTACTCAAAGCTGTCAGGCACCAGATGCCGTTCCACCACGCGTAGCAGGCAGGCAGGGGGCATCAACAACACCCCATCCAGTGACCTGTATCTGCCCCACCCCTTCCTACCCAGCTGGCACTTACTCTGCAAGGTTACAAGCCCCAGTCCCAACCCACCATCGTTTTTTTGTTGTGTGCGTGCCACCGCCATGAAGAACCAGCCTGAATGCAGTTCTGCTTTAACCAGACACCACAACACCAGCACCTGCATTGACGCCTCTGTGTGCAATGCACCAAAGCACGAGCACCATGATGACACACAATGATAGCTGCACTGTGCAAGTACTTGTCTCAGTCAAGTACTTGTCTCAGGCTCAAGCCTAAGCCTAAGCTCATACTTGTCTCTAATTCGCTTAATTGCTCATTAAAGAACACTCTGAATGGCGTTGTGAACCCTTAAGGGTGTCAGGAAGCTGAAAACAGCAAAAAATACGTTGGACCACTACAATGCAAGAAAGCGCACCGAAATAACATTCGGGAAAGGACCACTACACTGCTTTTGTCGAAAGGACCACTAAAAGGAAAGGACCACTTAAGTGCCGCATAACCGCACCAAAATAACTTCACTTTTCGGACCACTACACTGCTTTTGTCGAAAGGACCACCAAATAGTCATGGGACCACCTAAGTGCATTAGCGCCGACGCCTCGTGGACGACCTCTCGGCGGTGATCGTTGTGGGGGCGATGGAGTTGGCTTTCGCCATGGACGAGCAGCCGCTGCTCGCCGCAGTACGCCGCCAGTGGCCGGCCACTGGCAGGAGCTCGCGGACGGCGGCCAACTCTTGGAGCTCGCCGAGGACGGCCACCACAAGTGGCTCCTCCGAATCGCCACCAACAACGCGTCGGTGACTGCCCACAAAGACTGAGAGTCAACCTGCACTACTGCCGACAGACACCGCACGAAAGTTTGCACTGTGCGTGCGTTCATGCATGCACCTGCGTCGATAGCGATGTCGAAACGATTTAGGAGAGGATCCCCCTGTCCCTACTGCGGTCGTTGGACAAACACGCTGTGCCTGAATGGGCGAACAGAACGGCCAAAGCGTCGTGGACGCTAGTGGACGCTACTCGCTCCAACCACCATGTTCTCGTCGCCACAGGTGGGTGAACGCTGGGGGGCAGCATCCACCGCCCACTCCAGCTGTGAGCGGGACCGTTTGGACGCGTCGTGTCGATAGCCAGCGCCTTCGGCACTGGCGCAGCAGCGTATGCATCAGTTTTGTGTGTCTGCTTGAATACCTTCCCGCTCAGACAGACCAGTGTTGCGATCCAAGAGCTGAAAATCATGGTAAGCGGCGTGGCTTCATCGTCTCCTTCTCGAGTGAAGCGAACGACGGTTTCAGGGAGCTGCACAGACAAGCCAGGCGAGCAAGAAGGCTGGATGGGTAAGCCTCGATGTCGCTTCGGAGACCGTCTCCGCCTGCTGGACCATCAGGAACTATCGGTCGTTCTACAACAGGGCCGCGTCTTGTACTCAACGCAGACAGTAACGTACATTTTCTGATCAAGAAACCTCGCCCGCGCGAGAGTAACTCTGCAGCTACTCTCTACACACGTATGTATGTATGTAACCTGTGACACTTCCAAGTGGCAAACTGAGAAGTCGACCAATTCGGCTGCTGTAAGTGTAACGTCTCCATCCGTGCTCAAGACGGGGCTCAGCGTTGCCAAAGGAGAGTTCATTCTCAGCGACGAGTATTCGTGGCGGTCGTCTCCGACCTGGCGGATGCGGCTGTTTCCAAAAGGGAGCAGCAGTGCTAAGGATGGCAACGCGTCCTTCTATCTCGTGTGCTGCAGCGTCGGCCGAGTCGCCAGCTACGCGCTCTTCATGCGAGCAGAAGACGCGTCGCTTGTCCATCTTCAACGCACAACGGACCATGCGTACGTCACGTCGGCAACATTGAGATGGCACGACACCGTCAGCCAGGAATGGCTTCTGCAGCGGCTCGCAAAGGACGGCAGCTTGACGTTCGTCTGCCAGCTGACCGTTCAGCAGCAGGAGAGTGCCGCGCCCCTCGCTGGCCTCCATCGGCTGCAGCGCCTCTGCAGCGCGCGCGATTTCACCGATTTTGCCGTCAGACTGGAAGGCTCTCAGAAGACTTTTCAAGTAGGGATGAACACATTCTTTGCACCCTTTAAAAGCTTTTCCACGATATACCATTTATTATCACCTTTCCCTTTTTATTAAAAAAATCCGTATTTCAACCATGCGCCCCTGTCGCATATCAAGACGTAGCGGCAGTCCACTACCCGCAATACCGTGCTTAAAATCAAACTACCGAGGCGTTCCAGGTGCACAAGCTGGTGCTGGCGAGTCAGTCGGAGGTTTTTGCGCGGATGCTCAAGTCGGAGATGGCGGAGGCGGAGCGAGGCGAGCTCGTCGTCCAGGATACTACCCAGGAGGCACTCGAGGCGCTTTTCGACGCCATCTACGAACTCGAGCTGCCTGCATCCTGTCAAGGGCAGCTTCTATGGGACGTCTTTCGCCTGGCCCACAGGCACGCGGGGCCATCAACGGAAACAGCGCTGTTAGGTAGTTTCCTGTCGAGTCTATGCGCCGTGTCGTTGCAGATACCAGGTGGCGAGTGTGCTGTCCTTGGCTCGCAACCGCCTCATGGACGAGCTGTCGGTGGCGAGCGTGGTGGACGCGGTGGAGTTGGCGTTCGCCTTGGACGAGCAGCCGCTGCTCGGCGCAGTCGGCCGCTTCGTGGCCGTCCACTGGCAGGAGCTCGCGGACGGCGGTCAATTCGACGAGCTCGCCAAGAACGGTCGCCGCAAGTGGCTCCTCAGAGCCGCCAACAACAACGCGGCGCCCACAAAGACTGAGAACTGAGCGTAAGCGGAGTGAGAGGGCAAGAGAGAAGCCGACAGTGGAGCGCGTCGTGTGACAAAAGTGTGTGTTCTGGCAGAGCGAAGCCCCTTCCTTGCCTGTCACTCGCGGTTTTCATGTGGCTCAATCTCTCGCGCGAATCTGCTCGATATTTTGGTAGTATGAAATACATAGTAAACCTCTCATTCCCTTCGCCCCTGACAGGCGCCCTAGAGAACATCCGAAATGGCGCATAGCATTACGTTTTGCGGCATCCAATGTTGAAGACTCATACTCTGTGGACAATGCGACGCAGTGCGAACGGCTAAACCCCGTCGTTGTTGTTGAGCGCAGCGTCGAACGAAAGTGCGCTGCGCGAAGTTGTCGACGCCGCGTTAGGCTCCAATGAATCGATTGTAATCGTCTGCTCTGCTCACAGTCACAGACAACACAACGTACGTAGTGTATACCTCTGCCTACATAATTTGTCGTAGGCTGCTTTCGCTTGTCCACCCGCTGAATCCTCTGTCCCTGTCCGTGGACTATGGTTCAGTTGCTGCAACAGTTGGAAGGAGGAGGAGGCCGGGTCTGGCCTGGAGTGCCTGGTCTCCTATCCGATTCTGTGCTTTTAGGCGGGCGTATCCTAACTTTGCGCTTAAAAGTCCCCCCCCCCACCCTTCCCCACGGCTCTGGCTCGTGCGCGATCGAGAGCGTCCAGTCCAGCGTTCCTGATGCGTGTTCTCGCACGCCTGCAGACGCCCTGATAATTAATTAGCGTTGATTAATTGATGTTAATTAAAGTGCGATCGCGTTCGGTTCGTTTCGGCACGTTCGCACCCAGTTGCGAAAAAAAAAACCGCCAGGACAATGTCGACGCCTGTCGCCGAAACGCGGGGGTTCCTCGGCGACGGAGTCGATGGTCAGCAGCAGCAGCAGCAGTTCGTAACGTCGAAGCGGCGCTGGGCTGTGATGCTGGCGACGGCGCTGCTGACCTGGTCCGGCCAGGTCTCCTGGATCGCGTTCGCGCCCATCGCCAACTTCGTCGACGCCTTCTACGACTGGACAGGAGCCAACAATGCCTTCAGCGTGCTCTTCATCGCCACGCCTGTCACACTTGGCTGGATCTGTGAGCTACTGGGATTTTTGGGCCATAGATGTACCCAAAATGGCGCATCACACCCCAATTTCTTTGTGACCATCAGGCACCATTGTCACTCATCAGGTGTTCTTTTATTTTATTTTATTTTACCCTTGCGCATCAGTGCATCCGTTTATGAGGACTGACGCTTGTGCGCCTACTTTAGGCATGTATCTCGTGCAGCGACTTGGCATCAAACGCTGTGTGTACACAGCTTCCTTGTGTTACACTCTGGGGGCAACTGTGAGGCTCCTCAGTGCCTATCTGCCTTATCCTGTTGCTCGTCTACCCGTGGGCCTTCTGGGCCAGCTGATCGCGGCCTCAGCTTTCCCCCTCGTCATGACCTTGCCGGCAATGGTGTCAGCGACCTGGTTTCCCCGTCTAGAGCGTGGACTGGCCACCACTGTGATTGTGCTGGCCAATTCAGTGGGCATTATGACCACAAACTTGGTCACGCCTCAGCTGGTGTCCAAGGTGGAGGACGTGGTCTACGTCAACTGGTTCACCTTTGTTGTGTGCACCATGGCACTGGTCAGTGTAATGCTGGCCGTGAGGACTTCAGCACCTGAGCGACCACCCAGTGCTGGTGCCACCATGGAACACACCTCATTTTGGAAAGGCACGTGTTGTCTCACTTGGCCTGTGCATGTCATGTGGGAGTGCCATGCAGCAGTGCATGTGCATGTCTGAGTGGGGTGGTGAGGTGGGGTGAGTGCACTTTCTACATAAGAGGACGAGTTCTCCTGATTCGATTTAAAGAAATATTCGATTTGAAGAAAATTGAAAGTTTACAAGACCAAAATGGGATGTAAATGGCCACTTTTGTCACCAGATACACTGGACTCAGGTGTCATTTGCAGCCCCATCTGGCCCCTTAGGAATATAGATAGACTACGGAAACCATAAAAAAAAAGTCGCTTACGAAAACCTCTGGACCTACATCCAACTCTGCACTGCCATCTTCGGAAAGGATGGTTTACGGAAACCACGCGTTGGACTACGGAAACCATGCGTTGGACTACGGAAACCACGACATTGGAGCAGCCTTTCCTCTGGGGGCGGCGTTGTCGGTCATGTCGGTGTTACAAGTTTCCGTGGTCCAAGCCCACCCTTTCCTCTGGCAGCGCGCTTGTCGGTCGTGTCGGTGTTACAAGTTTCCGTGGTCCAAGCCCACCCTTTCCTCTGGCAGCGTGCTTGTCGGTCGTGTCGGTGTTACAAGTTTCCGTGGTCCAAGCCCACCCTTTCCTCTGGCAGCGCGCTTGTCGGTCGTGTCGGTGTTACAAGTTTCCGTGGCCCAAGCGCACCCTTTCCCCTGGCAGCGCGCTTGTCGGTCGTGTCGGTGTTACAAGTTTCCGTGGTCCAAGCCCACCCTTTCCTCTGGCAGCGCGCTTGTCGGTCGTGTCGGTGTTACAAGTTTCCGTGGTCCAAGCCCACCCTTTCCTCTGGCAGCGGGCTTGTCGGTCGTGTCGGTGTTACAAGTTTCCGTGGTCCAAGCGCACCCTTTCCCCTGGCAGCGCGCTTGTCGGTTGTGTCGGTGTTACAAGTTTCCGTGGTCCAAGCCCACCCTTTCCTCTGGCAGCGCGCTTGTCGGTCGTGTCGGTGTTACAAGTTTCCGTGGTCCAAGCCCACCCTTTCCTCTGGCAGCGCGCTTGTCGGTCGTGTCGGTGTTACAAGTTTCCGTGGTCCAAGCGCACCGTTTCGGACCACTTTCCCCTGGCAGCGCGCTTGTCGGTCGTGTCGGTGTTACAAGTTTCCGTGGTCCAAGCCCACCCTTTCCTCTGGCAGCGCGCTTGTCGGTCGTGTTGGTGTTACAAGTTTCCGTGGTCCAAGCCCACCCTTTCCTCTGGCAGCGCGCTTGTCGGTCGTGTCGGTGTTACAAGTTTCCGTGGTCCAAGCGCACCGTTTCGGACCACTTTCCTCTGGCAGCGGGCTTGTCGGTCGTGTCGGTGTTACAAGTTTCCGTGGTCCAAGCCCACCCTTTCCTCTGGCAGCGCGCTTGTCGGTCGTGTCGGTGTTACAAGTTTCCGTGGTCCAAGCGCACCGTTTCGGACCACTTTCCCCTGGCAGCGCGCTTGTCGGTCGTGTCGGTGTTACAAGTTTCCGTGGTCCAAGCGCACCGTTTCGGACCACTTTCCGCTGGCAGCGGGCTTGTCGGTCGTGTCGGTGTTACAAGTTTCCGTGGTCCAAGCCCACCCTTTCCTCTGGCAGCGCGCTTGTCGGTCGTGTCGGTGTTACAAGTTTCCGTGGTCCAAGCGCACCGTTTCGGACCACTTTCCCCTGGCAGCGCGCTTGTCGGTCGTGTCGGTGTTACAAGTTTCCGTGGTCCAAGCGCACCGTTTCGGACCACTTTCCTCTGGCAGCGGGCTTGTCGGTCGTGTCGGTGTTACAAGTTTCCGTGGTCCAAGCCCACCCTTTCCTCTGGCAGCGCGCTTGTCGGTCGTGTCAGTGTTACAAGTTTCCGTGGTCCAAGCCCACCCTTTCGTCTGGCAGCGCGCTTGTCGGTCGTGTCGGTGTTACAAGTTTCCATGGTCCAAGCCCACCCTTTCCTCTGGCAGCGCGCTTGTCGGTCGAGTCGGTGTTCATAGTTTACGTGGTCCAAGCGCACCGGTTAGGACAACTTTACACTGGCAGCGCGCGTGTCGGTCGGGTCGGTGTTACAAGTTTCCGTGGTCCAAGCGCACCGTTTCGGACCACTTTCCTCTGGCAGCGGGCTTGTCGGTCGTGTCGGTGTTACAAGTTTCCGTGGTCCAAGCCCACCCTTTCCTCTGGCAGCGCGCTTGTCGGTCGTGTCGGTGTTACAAGTTTCCGTGGTCCAAGCCCACCCTTTCGTCTGGCAGCGCGCTTGTCGGTCGTGTCGGTGTTACAAGTTTCCGTGGTCCAAGCCCACCCTTTCCTCTGGCAGCGCGCTTGTCGGTCGTGTCGGTGTTACAAGTTTCCGTGGTCCAAGCGCACCCTTTCCCCTGGCAGCGGGCTTGTCGGTCGTGTCGGTGTTACAAGTTTCCGTGGTCCAAGCCCACCCTTTCCTCTGGCAGCGCGCTTGTCGGTCGTGTCGGTGTTACAAGTTTCCGTGGTCCAAGCCCACCCTTTCGTCTGGCAGCGCGCTTGTCGGTCGTGTCGGTGTTACAAGTTTCCGTGGTCCAAGCCCACCCTTTCCTCTGGCAGCGCGCTTGTCGGTCGTGTCGGTGTTACAAGTTTCCGTGGTCCAAGCGCACCGTTTCGGACCACTTTCCCCTGGCAGCGCGCTTGTCGGTCGTGTCGGTGTTACAAGTTTCCGTGGTCCAAGCGCACCGTTTCGGACCACTTTCCTCTGGCAGCGGGCTTGTCGGTCGTGTCGGTGTTACAAGTTTCCGTGGTCCAAGCCCACCCTTTCCTCTGGCAGCGCGCTTGTCGGTCGTGTCGGTGTTACAAGTTTCCGTGGTCCAGTGTTCTGGGCGCGCTTGTGGTGTGTGGTTTTTCTGGTCCCCTTTGTCTGGCCCGCGCTTGTCGTCTGTCGGTGTTTTCCTGGTCGGAGTTGTCCCTGGCGCGCGCTTGTCGGTCTGTCGTGTTTTTCCGGTACTGCCCCTTTCGTCTCCCCTTGTCGGCGGCGGGCAAGTTTCCGTGGTCGAAGCCCACCCTTTCGTCTGGCAGCGCGCTTGTCGGTCGTGTCGGTGTTACAAGTTTCCGTGGTCCAAGCGCACCCCTTTCCCCTGGCAGCGCGCTTGTCGGTCGTGTCGGTGTTACAAGTTTCCGTGGTCCAAGCGCACCCTTTCGGGGGGTGGGGGTTTCGGGGCCCCCTTTCGTCTGGCAGCGCGCTTGTCGGTCGTGTCGGTGTTACAAGTTTCCGTGGTCGAAGCGCACCCTTTCCACTGGCAGCGCGCTTGTCGGTCGTGTCGGTGTTACAAGTTTCCGTGGTCCAAGCCCACCCTTTCGTCTGGCAGCGCGCTTGTCGGTCGTGTCGGTGTTACAAGTTTCCGTGGTCCAAGCCCACCCTTTCCTCTGGCAGCGGGCTTGTCGGTCGAGTAGGTGTTAAAAGTTTCCGTGATCCAAGCCCACCCTTTCCTCTGGCAGCGCGCTTGTCGGTCGTGTCGGTGTTACAAGTTTCCTTGGTCCAAGCCCACCCTTTCCTCTGGCAGCGCGCTTGTCGGTCGTGTCGGTGTTACAAGTTTCCGTGGTCCAAAGCACCCTTTCCTCTGGCAGCGCGCTTGTCGGTCTACGACGTGGTTTCCGTGGTCTATACGATGGTTTCCGTGGTCCATACATTTTTTTTCAAAAACGTGCGGGTTGACGACTATGCAAGTCACCGTAGTCTACCGCGTGGTTTCCGTGGTCTGTATGATGGTTTCCGTGGTCCATACATTTTTTTTAAAGAACGTGCGGGTTGGACGTCTATGTAGGAAACCGTGGTCTGCGGCGTGGTTTCCGTGGTATGTACGATGGTTTCCGTGGTCCATACATTTTTTTCAAAAACGTGCGGGTTGGACGACTATGTAAGACACCGTGGTCTACGGCGTGGTTTCCGTGGTCTGTACGATGGTTTCCGTGGTCCATACATTTTTTTCAAAAACGTGCGGGTTGGACGACTATGTAAGACACCGTAGTCTACGACGTGGTTTCCGTGGTCTATACGATGGTTTCCGTGGTCCATACTTTTTTTTTCCAAAAACGTGCGGGTTGGACGACTATGAAAGACACAGTGGTCTAAGGGGGGGTTTCCGTGGTCTGTATGATGGTTTCCGTGGTCCATACATTTTTTTTCAAAAACGTGAAGAATGGACCACTATGTAAGACACCGCAGTCTACGACGTGGTTTCCGTGGTCTGCATGATGGTTTCCGTGGTCCATACATTTTTTTTTCAAAAACGTGCGGGTTGGACCACTATGCAAGACACTGTAGTCTATACTGTGGTTTACGTAGTCTACACGATGGTTTCCGTCTACACGATGGTTTCCGTAGTCTACAAGTTCATATGTACTATTTACACCTTCTTTTGATCTGGTCACATCAACCACTGTGCTCTACACCACGTTTGGACAGTTCACTGATCTACATTGG